>WUAT03180002.1:0-11871 GCA_010015005.3 Ulmus americana | reverse complement strand
TATTTCAATTAATAAATAAATAAATGTCTTTACATATTAGGATAAAACGTTGTTTTACATAGCACTTATCCTAACAGTTTCATGTTCTCGTCACCTCTTCAAACCGTGCAACACAATAGATGATTCTTTCCTCTGCCTCTATCATGTAGGAAGCACGGTTCAAAAAAAAGGAACTTATAACGACTATTGTGATACTGTGCATCTAGGCACCTACATGGAAATATAATAATTGTGCTAATATGTTGCATAGTGCAAACTACATTATGTCCTTGTAGTCGATGATATAATCCATCACTTTGCCCAACAACTCATTTGACAAATGAATTTTATAAAGTTGTGTGGCAGCTTTATATTTCGTCATATATTTACACATCCTCTTTAATCTTCAGGGAATTAGGTCTAAATTCATCTCTTTCTTCAAAAAATTTCATGTGTAAGATATAAAATTATACACACAAAAATAAACAATTTTCGAATTGAAGTTAAAGAATTATGCTGGTTCATTAACGGGGCAAAAAGACTCTCTATCCACTTCACGAATATCCTGACGACATCTACAGTAGTAACTATGTCATCCTCTAAAGAAATATACAAATGCGCCTCCACTTGGAAAACATGAACAAGAACACGTGCATTACCCTTCCCAATTTGCATGTTATGAAGTAAAGAATCACAACCTCCAAATTGGGGTTGGGTTAGTCTGATTGCCATCGTGTCTCAGTGTTCCCCACACACAAATAGACCTTGTCCTAAGATCCACATAATGCACATACATTAATTTTATAAAGATAATAGATGTAATTATAGTAAGTTAAAAATTTACATGTCTGTCTTTCTAGGGTCTCAAGATAGACTCGATATGTTCCTCTTTCTCAAAATAAGGTGGAGTACGTCCCTCACAACTCCCCGTACCACTGTTCCCCCTTTCTTTTCTTAGTAATTATTCTTTCAACATTTTGTATCCTTCTTGAAACTCCTGCAATAAGCTCCAAAATTCTACTTTTTCCTTTTCATATTGGGATACATGGATCCACCCCCTCTCCTCTGGAGTATTTCAAGTATTGCTTCAATTGTGGCCATTCTCTAAACCCATAACTCGACCAGGTGCTTCTTAGTACCCATTGTCATTGCAAGAGTGCCATTCATCCCCTCTAGATAAAACTCATCTGTAGCAGCTCATTGAGTTAACAAATCCTATAAAATGAAACACAAATATTACATGACCATATAAGTTAAATATATAATTAGGGAAGTTAAAGTAAAGAATGAAAAATGTATTTACTATCTCTTTACAAAATTCTTTGTGTCACCTCATTGGGATAGTTTCCTTCTTTGTCTTTGCGTCCATACAACCAAGGAAAGTGTCGGTCATAATCATTTTTGAACTCCTCAACCTACAAGTATATAAATTTTAACTATAATGTTATGTTTTATTCCGTCTTGACTTCTTCTCTCATTCTTGTTCATTGGTGAGACGAACACAGAAGGAATCACTAGAATAATTAGGAACTTCAAAAGGCTTCATACCTAAAAAAACATCGAAAACAATATTAGTACACAAGATATGCATATACAAGACATACTTTGCTACTATAAAAGATACTTTAAAATAAAATTTAACAAAGTTACTACATAATATAGAACAAATTTAGGCATGAAAAGAACATAGTTTCTAATTTCTTTTCCTTTGAGCAATTGAACTATCTTCTTCAACCAGCACACAAATTAATTAAAAAATGAAGATTTTTTTTTTTTTTTACCAAAAAAGTCCTAAAATTAAAATTTCTCAAATTAAAGCTATGAAATTAAGATTGCACAAATCTATTCATTCTAAAAGTACCATACCAGGTTTAACAATTAATACAAATTAACACTAGTTAATAAAAAAATTAAGCATTTTTATCAAAAGCTCTACAATCCTATTTTTCTCAAATTAAACCTATGAAATTACAATTACACAAATCTATTCGCTCTAAAGGATTACCCATTACATTTTCAACAATAATTCATCAACAATTAACACAAATTATTCAACAATTAAGATTTTTGAATAAAACTTCTAAATTCTACTTCGTGTAAAAGTTTATCCATAACATTTCTAATAATAACACATCAAAAAATCAACATTTAATAAGTTATTTTTCAAAGAAATTCATATTATCTCATAATTGAACTTCAAACACAAAAAATTAAAAAACAAAAACAAAAACACGAAATGTCAAAATGTTTACCTGGGTGGGGAAATTGAGAATTCCCCACGTGGAGGCATCTAATTGGCTAAGAAATACAAGGCACCGAAGGATGCTTGAATATGAGGCGCCGAAGGATGCTTGAAACGATGCGCTGGAGGATGAGTCGTATAGCTTATTCCAACTATCCAAAGGATCAAATATTTTTCTATTTCACCTATAAATAAGAGGCATTTGTAACTTTTAAGGGACACTTTCATTTTTTCTACTTTTCAAAAGTTGAGTAAGAAGATTGTTTCCTCTCAACTTCTCCTAAGACAGAGAGTTGGAATTATAGGAACTTTAGTGAAAGGATTCCATTTTCTAGATCATTTTGTACTTTGATCCAAAGAAATAAGATTGAGTTGAGTTTATTGTTTGTACAGATTTTGGTACATTCATTACCTTACTCAACTGTAGCAAAAATGAAGGATTTGGGTCACCTAAGTCGTTGGAGACGCAGGACTTTTGTCGGAGGAGAAGAAAATAGAGATTTGGAGAGATATTGGAAGAAATGTCGATATGGGGGGTTTGGCCACAACCCGCATGTCTATAAAAGAAATGGCTTCAGTTTTCCAAGATCAAAGGAGTCCCGTGTGGAGCACTTTTTTTTTTTTTAATGCGCCAAGTTTTGGCATCAGGTTTTTAGTCTCGCGAAGTCCATCTCCGCGTTTTGGGTAATGGGGTGTTGGTTACCCTCAAACTAATGATGATCCCTTTTTTTTTTTTTTTTATCTTCATTTTGAATACAAACAATAATGGTTTTGGACAAACCCATGCCATTTCTTATGTTTCCTATTGCAATTTTTGTAGTAGTGGGCACTCCAAGTAATATTGAAAAACAAAGGATACTTTTTTGTGCATTTCAAAATATATACGGTGCCAAAATATAGTTATCTCTTTCTAAATAAATTTACATCTTGTTTGGTAAGAGGGATTGAGTGAAGGATGGATTTGGTTGTATGAATTGGGTCCATCCATCCTTAGCTCATCTTTGTTTAGTAAAGTGGGGGAGAGAAGTAGAGGGAGAGAGGTAAGGATAAGGAATCATTATGAGCCCACAAAAAATAATCCCTCCAACAATGGAATGTTGTAGAGGGAAAAGTCAGAAAAAAAAAAAAAAAGTACATATAGTGGGAAAAATTAATATTACTCTCCAATTTGTAATTTCAATTTTTCTAGTATGGGTAATATAATAATTGTGTCAATAAATATTCATCCTTTTTTTTTGTTTTTTTCAATACCAAACAATATAAATGATTAATCTTCCTCTTCCTTCTTATCTTAGCAAACAACTTTAAGAAAACATACAATCCATCTACTCCCAAATTTCCATACGTCATGTACAATCCATATATCTTTCATCCTCTCTATCCTTCCTAAAATTTGACCTTGTAGTTAGAACTTTTCCTAAAAATTATGTCTGTTTTTCTAATATTACAAAAAAGTTATTGTACACGGTCATAAAATCTACATCGAAAACGAGGATGGAGGGCCACCAACAACCTAGGCCCGTGAGCAAAGACAAAAAGAGGGTGATCATGAAGCCCCTTGGTACCAAGATGGTGCTGACCAAAGGAACTCTAACAGTCAAGTTAGAATAAGTGATAGGTCATGTAAAACAAAGGGAAAGAAAGATAGAGTATTGATATCACTGTGACCATGGAGTGATGTCGTGATAAGAATGTAGAGCAGTAGGGGATCAACTCTATAGTGGTGTGTAGCCTTGGATGGTGGCTCTATGGCGTTGGATGATGGAAAATAAGTGAATAGTGTGTAAATCAGAGTGGGAGTGAGAGTTAGAGTGATTTTGACAGAGTTTTGGTAGTAAAGAGTGCGTAGAGAGCCTTTTGAGAAGGTCTCCCTTTCTACTTATAGGACGCTCTGGGACTTAGGACTCCCCCAAGCTTGGAGACCTATTGAGTGGAACCTAGCACCTCCCAGTTGGTTAACTTGATATGGTAGTTACAACATCACTCCATGAGACTCGCTCTTCATGGGTTGACGTCACAGAGTTGGTTACTAACTCATTCGATAGAGGGGCATAACCAGGTCGATAAAGTGAATCGCAATTTGTATGCTTGGATGGGCTGGAATGTTAGTTGGGGTGACACTAGAGTAGGTTGGCTCATATAGTGGACTAGCTTGTATAGTGGGTCGGCTCGTAGAGCAGACCATCTTATTAAGTGGACTGGCTCGCAGAGCAGATCAACTCATAAAGTAGGCTAGCACATAGACGGATCAACTCATAGAATGGGCTGCATCGTAGAGCCAACTGGTTCTAGGCCTTGCTAAGACCCAATACCATTTTTGGCCCTTAAATTTGTCTCCCACTCTCTAAGTTAAGAAGTACATTGCTTATACAGTAGTTCAGGTCAACAATGGGCATCGAACAAATGAGTTAACGTTCAAAGCAACACAAGTCGAATGGAATTGATAGCTGTTAGGGATGTAAAATAGATCTCCACTCGACAATGTTTCGAGTGGACATAGTTCTTGTGGATATTACATCGAGTTGAAGACATGTTATACAGATGATAGGTCAATTTGATGACATGTCATGTGGATGTTAGGTTGAGTCGATGACATGTCGTGTAATCATTAGGTTCAGCCAACACTACTTCGAGTTGACTTCAAGTCAAGTGATGTTAAGGACTAAAGTTGGAAAGGGGTCGAGTAGACCTACTTGCATGAGATAAAGCAATATGTATTTAGAGGTTCGCTCTACAGGTCATGTCGTGTGAAAAGATAGAGAGGGAAATAATGTTGAGTGGCGTACCACTGGTTGATATGTTATCAAGCCAATGATCAACACATTGTCAAGCAAACTTGATGTGTGGTTGAGTGGAAATGGGAGCTTTATGTCATTACTTAAGCCCCTTGTGAGGTTAAAGGTCTGCTTGACATGACGTCGAGTTGAGCAATTCTTCATAGTGTTGGTGTCAATCCATCTTGAGTTTGGGTGTCAAGCAGGGACTAGAGACAAACATTGAAGCTTGATATCTTCACAGTTCAACTCGACATCAATAGGTTGTGTATGTCGAGCTGACACAATTGTCGAAGGAAAAGGACATACATATGGTACACAGGTTTTACCTATGGTGCATATGGAATGTGAGCATGCTGCATGTGTGGAGGTGGGAATCTAAAAAGCAAAGTTTTTTTCATTTCCTGAGGCACTTTGATGATTGACGCATGAAAATTTCAAAAAGAGGGTTATAGGAACAAAGAGTTTTTGGGAGAACCCATTTTTTGGGTTTTGAAAGGAGTTGCAGAGAAGATGAGTTCGTAACTCTCACAAAAGAAAAAACAAAGTAATCTATAAATATTCTTTGATTTTCTTGTGCAATTTCTACTGGGTTTTTAGTGTTGAGCTTGGTCTTATTTTGTTGTTGTTTCCACCAATTGATTTGGGTTAATTCAAAAGGTTTTTAGAAGGATTAAAAATAAGGGTTTTGGGTTCAAGTTTTTGTAAATATATGGAACTTTGAGACTCTGTTCAAGTTTATTTGATATATTGTTTGGGTATTGTGGCAAAGAATAGCTCCTATGGAAATTTTAGGTTGATTTAGAGTTTTTTTGGGTTTGGGTAAATCTAGGTTGTTTGAAGTGTTCTTGCGTGTTCTAACAAAGAAGGTGAATGGTTTTGTAGATTTAGTCTATTTTGGGAGAGGAAGGACTATCCTTGGTGGTTTGCATGTTGGCTTGACATTGTGTCGAGCAAGTTATGTTTCGGCTCGTCATCAGATTGAGCAGAGAACTCTTGAGTATCAGCTAGTCGAGTAGTCATCGCGCAAAGGTTGTCTCTACATCATCTAGTAGAGGTGTTTGGGGATTGTTATTGGTGTTTGCAACTTATGTGGTCGAGTCGACAACAAGTTGAGCAGGGCCATTCTATCACCATTTGTTATTATTGGGAGTGTTGGAGGTTGAACTGACCTAGTTTGAAACTTTTGTTGATAAGGTTGGCTCGACATTGGCCAAGCGAAGTTGCGGTGGGATTTATTTGCCCTTGGTTTCTGTGGGTTTTCTCTTTCACTTGTGTTGGTCAAGTGAACCTTATATTGTATCATCAAGCTGTCACGATCATTTACTAACCATGTCGAGCTGTACACTACACTTTGACAATGATGTGCTCATTCGCAAGTCAAGCGAGGAGGTTGACTCCCATCAAAGGAGTAGCCAATAAGAGGAGGTCGAGGTGCCCATGGCTCGATCCATTGAGCATATAGGCTCGAGCACAATGGGGACCAGTGAGGAGGTCAAGCTAGTTAGTAGTGTGGAGCTTAACTTAGATGTATTAGAAGAAGGAACTAAAGTGGGCCAAGTAGTGTCGAGTCGTCCAAGTACAGTGATTCTAAAAGATAATCCTAGCTCCAGTATAGGGGAGAGCAATGTATTTAGGGTGAGGTACTTGTATGGGATCCCATACAATGTTGAGATTCACACTCTGAGTTCCCATAAGTGTGTAGATTAGGATGTCCTAGGTTGGATCATCTTCTACAAGTTTCCTTTTGAGAACGGCTTGAGGTTCCCCATGCCCAAGTTAGTTCATGAGGTGTTGGAGTACTATGAGATTGCACTAAGCCAGCTAATGCCTAAGGCATGAAGGCTGTTGATGTCACTGGAGTGTTTGAGTATGAGGAGCGGAATTGAGTTTGGCTTAGGAGAGTTGTTATACTCCTCTACCTAAGGGAACATGACAAGGAGCGGGGCCATTATCATATTACTTTGTGGCACAATAGAGAGCCTATATTGTCTTGACTTAGGTGGAACGATCACGAATGTAAGCGATCTTACTTTTTTGTGAGGGGTTACCTAGTGTTTGGGCTGAGAGGTGCTAGAAATGTGCCAGCCCACTGGAAGGCGATTAGTGAGTATAAACTTAACTTTACTCTATTCATATTGTTGATTGAGTCTCATTGTTTGTTCTTATGTAAATTTTCTCTACAACAAGGCCTATCAGAGCAACCTTATCGCGGAGGACCGAACTAGACTTATTTTGGAGATTCAAGAGGAGAGTGGGATTGGAGAGTGGTTTTATCTAAGCCATACTTGAGGGAGAGCCATAAGTGGAGATGCATTGTTGATATCCAACAAGGTATACCAGTCCCACCATTTAAGCTTGCATTGTACATACTTCTACTTTGTTGAGCCATCCATCTTTTGTATAGTGAGTGTAGCTTGCATCCTCTAACTCCAAAACAACTATCATTTGCAGAAAAACTAATGAAAGGAGGATTCGAGATCCTAATTTCCAAAGAGGCGACGACAAGACGGAAGACGGAAAGCGAAAAGAGAAAGAGGAAGCCGACTGACACGTCTAAGGTAGACAGAGTAACTGGTGGTAGGCTAATGCCTTCAAGGTCAGCGGACCCTCCACCTTAGAAGGATTTTTTGTCCCAGAAGAAGGTGAAGGTCTAAGAGGACAAGGAGACTGTGATTGTTTCACTCCCGATCACTGCATCAGCGTACTCAAAGACATTATTCTTGGATGGAGTCACATGTTCTTTTTTGCTTCCTAAGGACAAGAGGTGTCTTGGAGAGATTAGTCTGACTCAAAAGGGCGGCTGAGTCGTGTCTCACTATTTTTCATGTAAGACCTAATCTCTCATATTGTGATGTTATCGTTTATTTTCCTATGTTAAGTTTTTGATCATTTTTGTTTTGCAGGCATTGATGGGTAAGTCCACCTGAGGAATCTGGTGGCAGCCCAAGATAAGAAGTACAACGATCTTTAGGCCAGTAATAGCCAATTAAGGAACATAGTGAGCCATCTACAGAGTCAAGAGGTTGAGTAGAAGTCCAAGGTGGTTGTGCTAGAGAAGGAGAATGCAGGGTTGTGAGTTAATTTGGCCACTGAAAGGACTTTGAGCGCGGCTCACCCTAGAGACTCTCGAGACGATGGCTTGCGAGGTCATCTTGCTTGCCCTGATGAACTCATGCAGGATTTTTCAAGGATGGGAGGCATGTAGAGTAGGATCCCGACTAGGAGATTCAGACTTGGAGATCTAGAGAGGAGAAGTTAGCTGAGTTAGCTATTGAGTCGGTCGGGTTGAGCTAGCTAAAGGCAAGATTACTGCTACCATCAAGCCATCTGGGGAGGATGTTGTGTCCACGGTTGATGTTGTGGCAGTAATTGCGAGTGAGGTGGAGCATAACCATGGCATTCCTTAGTTTAGATTGTTGTTTGTGTATCAACTTGTTTATTTTTTGGTTGACTCTTTGTACTTTGGCATTTGATTGCCTCTATTTTGTGTTGTAGACATTTTTAGTCATTGAGGCATTATGTTTTGTTATGGAGAAGGTTTAGACCTTGCGCAGCCTTTGTTGGGAGTCTTTTGGTGATGTTGTAGTATGGGTTGTTGATGTTAACAAACTACCAAGGTAATTTAAAGAAAACTAAATAAACAAATCCTAAGTTAAGCAAGTGTAGAAGATGAACATGAAAAACATAGAAACAATTATTTAGCAAACATAATATGGAGAGATTTCACAATTCAACAGTGTCAAAACATGTAGAGTCAAAAAAAAATGTAAAAGAGCGGTTGAATACAAATGAATCAACAAACCAAGAGATAAGTTGGACTCCATGTGGAGCCGTTGCGTCGGAAAATAACATGTTGCCTTGATGTATACCATAATAATAAGTTATTTCTGGTTATAGAGTGGGACTCGTTGGTTTTGTCGAGCAAGGTCGCGAGCACCAATGGTGTTGGGCTTACTGGTTGAGTTGAGTGAGGTCGCGAGCACCAGCTGGTGTTGGGTCGGACTATGTGTCGAGTCGGGAACAAGCAAGGTCACGAGCACTGGTTTTATCAAGTCTGACTACGTGCCAAGTCGAGCTCCCATGTTCTAATTACTTATTCCATCTTCTTCCCCCCAAGTCTAAGTGTAGTACTTTTGGAGCGATTGGCTTGGACAGGATATATGGCGTTGATGATGCTTTAAGGTGTAAAGTTGGGTGGTTAATTGACTTGGCATTCATTGACGTAGAGTCAGCTGACATGGAGGATGAATTGGTATGGACCAAAGCTAGCTTGTTCCCAGGTGATGGTGCCTAGTCAATCTGCAAAAAGGGTTAGGCTAGTCAATGGCCCCAGACACTCAAGTCAGTATCTGTTCTAATAAAGAGTTGAGAAATGAAAGATGAGTAAGAGATACTTGTTGGGAAAATAGTAATAAAATACTCAGCGGAAGAGGAAATTTTAACAAAATATTTTGAAACTAAAACAAGATCGAACTTATGATGCTAGATACAATAAATTAAACATGATCAATTACCTCTTAAAGACAGAATCGCACCTAGAAGAGCCTTGCTATCCTTAATTCAACAAATCGATGTGTGTATGGGCACACCTCTATTGATTCTACAAGACTGACCTACCCCTTTTTTCAGAAGAAATTCTCAAATCAAAAACTCTCTTGATCATACTAGTCAGATGTAAACTACCGTGATCTCTATTTTTTATCTGCTTCTCTTGTTTCTCTCTTGAGTGTTATATCGTATATAAAATGTCTCAATAAGATATATTTATATTGGAGACCTAAAATCTTTTTTCCCTCATATAATGAGTAATAAATATTTCCTATTTAATTAAATAAATCCATAAAGGAAATTATCGAATTAAAATAAACTCATTAAATTATGTAAGATATTATATGAATTAAATATCTCACAATAAGATCCATAATTCAAATTTGAATTAAATATCTCATAACAGGATCCGTAATTCAAATATATAAATATATTAAATATTTTTGTATTTAAAATACAAATTCCACTAAATATAAGCCAAAAAAAAAAAGCTAAAACGTGCTTTTTCGTACAAGGAATTTTTGTCATGCGGGTGACTGCAAGTCTAAGGAGCAATCGACCGGTTCTCACCCGAGAGCCAGTATACAAAACCATAGTTCATCCTATCGACTGGTTGACCCAGAATCACTATTACCAAGAGTTCGATTTGAAGAATTTTGAGCTTGGAAAGGGACCCGCTATACTATATAATGAAACTTCAATAATCACAGACAAATTAACTACAAGTCAATTTTCTATAGATTATTAACTTTGGAATTACTCCACTAAAAATCAGAAGTTACACTCTTGATTATATACTATAATTATGTGTAGCGATCTCGTAAAATGACGTCATCTTTTAAAATATTTTAAGTTTTTGAATGAAAATTTTGGAAACAAATTTTTTTTTTAAAAGAAGAATTAAACATTTGCTACATCTTATAGATCATCCAATCTAATCAAAGCATGAAATTAAACCTTTAGATCTTAAAAATAACCATGTAGTAATAAAGGTTTTAAAACCATCTAGACCTCAAGAAAGAGGTTCATATATTTAGGGTTTACAAAGCTATATGCATAACTATCATTATAAAACTTACTGGAAAACTTTAAAACTATCAGGGTTCTCAAAATAAAAGTGCAAAAGTTTAAAATAGTTTTCACGTGATGTATTCCCATACCATCTATCCATCGCCACCTCACAACTTTAGTCCCAGTCCAACCATGAAATCAGGTACCCGCTTGCTTACTGTGATTCCTTACAACATGAACATAAGTCATGAGCGAAAGCGTAGCAAGTACAATGTAATTCTCACAAACAATTTATACAATATGGTCACCAGCCACAATCATTCAAGAATAACCACATTTTAAATATAAATAAATAAATCCTATTTTCTTTATTTTAAATCTGTACGTGGACCCCCTCTGTGTACATACCCAATTTAACAACTACAAGGAAAATCGAGAATTTCCCTTAACCTTTCCTTGAGGTCATAACAATGATATATCTCACTATATATAAAGAGAGGCTGGGCATGACACATTTAAAACAGTTCTTTGAAAATCTCATTCATATTTAGGAATGAATATCATTGTAAAACATTCTATATTATAATGCATGAAAGAGACAAAATGTATAATTCAATGAAAATAATAGGACTTTTGCATTATGTAAACAATGAGTTCATCATTCACGTAGCACAGTTCATAAATCAGAGATAACAGGCTACATAACTTGTAAACATACAATCAGTGAAACACATTCAATTTGACATTCATCTTTAAACATTTAATTTCATGTTGTAGGTGAGATTGTACTTACAGTTTTATAAAGTGCTCCAATAATCCAGAAATCCTCTTTTCTCTTACTAGTTTCTTAATATTCCTGTTTGAATGCACTCCAGTGTTAGAGTGTATTCGAACACAATTATTTACTTACATTAATAATTGTAAATCCTGATCCCCGTTATACTACGCCTTCTCGTTGCTTAATTAAACTTAGGCTTCACTCTCCGTTCACCATCGTTTTGTGGATTTGTTTATCGTTATTCTACCTTCAACATCACGTTTAGAACTCGAAGTTCGGATACTCAAGTCTAACCTTGATCTGATAATCGAATCCTTAATCATCAATCTTAGGATTTGCAATTAGGTTTAGAAATTTATTAATTAGACCTTAACTAATTGATTAGGATTTGATTACTTATTTAAGATTGTTATATTACCTAATCGACTCAATTACAAAACTTTAATTACGTGATTAGATTAATTGTATTATCAATTAGGTGTTACAATTATAAATTCAGATTTAACATAACATTTATTACTCAAGTCTAATTACGT
>WUAT03179891.1:0-11871 GCA_010015005.3 Ulmus americana | reverse complement strand
AGAGATTAGGGGAGAATAAGGCATGTCATGCGACTGCTACCGCAACACCTTGAGGGCCAAGCCTTCTACCTTATAGCAACTACAGTCTACCCCGGCTAAACACGTAGATCCCAATCAGCTAGGCATTGATGAGCTTGATGATGTCTGCATTCACCCCAACTTTCTAGATCACAAGGTCCAGATTGGTGCGCACCTCAGCTCTGAACTCCGCTTTGCACTCATTGAGTTCCTTAAGTAGTGTCACAACTAAATTGCTTGGTCCCATAAGGACATGACCGAGATCAATCCTGATGTAGCATTACACAAGCTCCAAGTCGACCCTGACCACCCTCTAGTTAAACAAAAGTGACGCAAGTTTGCTCCAGAGCGCAATAAGGTCATCAATGAAGAAGTAAAAAAGCTACTTGATATTGGATCAATCCGTGAGGTACCTTCTCCCAACTGGCTAGCCAATGTTGTTGTTGTACAAAAGAAACATGGTAAGTGGAGAGTGTGCATTGATTTCACTGACTTTAACAAGGCTTGCCCCAAGGACTCTTTCCCGTTTCCACACATAGACATGTTGGTGGACACTACCTATGGTCACGAACTACTAAGCTTCATGGATGCCTTCTTAGGCTATAACCAGATCCTAATGCACCCAGATGATCAAGAGAAGACATTCTTCATCATTGAAAGAGGCATTTTCTGTTACAAGGTTATGCATTTTGGTTAGAAGAACGCGGGTGCAACCTACTAGAGGTTAGTTAACAAGATGTTTGCAAACTACCTTGGAGACACTATAGAAGTCTACATATACAACATGTTCATCAAGTCTCTCCATGCCGAATAACACCTCAATCATTTATGCCAAGCATTTGGAGAACTCCAGAAATACAACATGAAACTCAACCCTACCAAGTGCTCATTCGACGCAGCATCCGATAAGTTTCTAGGCTTCATGGTTACTCAATGTGGCATCAAAGCCAACCCTGACCAAATCCAATCAGTAATGAGCATTCCATCTTCCACTTGTGTATAAGATGTCCAACGCTTAGCCAGTCATGTGGCTACACTCTCCCATTTTATTTTGCACTCCTCCAAGAAATGTCATCTTTTCTTTAACACACTATGCAAATCCAAAGATTTCGAGTGGACACCAACCTGCAAGTAAGCTTTCCAAGATCTCAAGAAGTATCTGACTTCTCCTCCACTACTTTCCAAACCCAAGGATAGAGAGCAATTATTCATCTACTTGGCAATCTCCAAAACGGCAGTAAGTGAAGTACTCATCTAAGAGGAAGATAGAAAGTAATTCTGGGTCTACTACATGAGTAAATCACTGCGCGACGCTGAGACACGTTATACTCAGCTGGAGAAGCTCGCACTCACCCTCATCACCGCAGCCCTCAAACTGAGGCCTTATTTCCAGTTCCACCCAATCAATGTACTCACGACCTACCTATTGAAGAGCATATTACATAAGCCAAAGCTCTCCAAACAACTCACCAAATGGACCATGGAACTAAGCGAATATGATATCACTTTCCAATCGCGCACTGCACTCAAGTCACAAGTGTTGGCTGATTTCATCGTAGACTTTGTTCCTAATGTTACTCCACAAGCTGACAAGGAGTTACTCAACCTCACGGAATGCTTTAATTCCAAGTAAACACTTTCGATTGACTGTTCAAGCAACATCAATAGATCCGACATTGGTCTAGTCCTAATCTCACCGGAGGGAGACTTGATCCAACAAGCTATACGCTGTGGCTTCTGTGCTACAAATAACGAGGCAGAATATGAAGTCCTTATTGCTGAACTCATCCTTGCCAAAGACTTGGGGATCAAGAAGATTGATACATGTTCTGATTCTCAGCTGGTGGTCAACTAACTCCTTAGAACCTACCAAGCCAGGGATTTAAAGATGGCATCGTACCTAGACCCCGTGAAAACTTTGCAATCCACCTTCGAGGAATTTAAGACTGTTCAAGTACCTAAACTCGAGAACGGCCATGCGGATGCCTTAACCAATTTGGGCTCATCCATTCCCACAACTAAGTCTCAAGCCATTTCACTCCTCTATCTCCAATGGCCTGCTGTATGGAAATATCCACCTGCAGAGATTACTACTATAGACACATCAGACACATGTATGATACCAATCATAAGCTACTTGACTAGCGACGAGCTTCTAGAGGACAAAAATAAAGCACGATGCCACTAGGCTAAAGCTACAAGGTTCACCATCCACGATGGCTAACTTCTAAAAAGGTATTTCTCAGGACCCTACCTCAGATGTGTTACTCAAATTGAGACAAGTCACGTTTTATCTGAACTCTACCAAGGAGAATGCAGAAACCATGCCGGGGAATGCAGCCTCGCTAACCATGCACTCACTGCAAGCTACTATTGGCCCACCATGTGCTCAAACTCTATTAGCCAAGTTAAACGTTGTGATAGCTGCCAACGCTTCGCTGAGGTCTCTCACCTCCCTCCTGAACAACTTAAGCTCATCCTGTCTCCATGGCCTTTTATGAAGTGGAGAATGAACATTGTGGGGAAGTTTCTTAGAGCCCCTGCCCAACGCGTCTACATGTTCGCGGTCACAGACTACTTCACCAAATGGATAGATACTGAGGCATACCATCAGGTCCATGACCATGAAGTAAAAAATTTCATCTGAAATAATTTAATCTGCTGCTTCGGAGTACCCAAAGATATTGTGACTGACAATGGCTCCCAATTCATCTCATTCGACTTCCAAGATTTCTGCAAAGAGTGGGGAATCAAACTCTCCTTTTCTACTCCACGCTACCCAAAGGCCCATGGCCAAGCAGAGTCAACTAATAAATTGATCATCAAAATCATTAAGAAGTGGCTCAAGAAAGCAAATTTGGGCTGACAAGCTACCAGGCGTGCTTTGGGCCCATCGAACCACTACCCAGACTTCCATAGGGGAAACACCTTTTTCCCTTGCATACAGTACTGAGGCAGTCATACAAGTCGAATGCGGCATTCCACCTACGAGATACATGTGGCTCGATGAAAACATTAATCAGGAGCTACTCAATCACAACCTTGACACAATTGATGAACTCCATGACAAGGCTTTATCTCCACATCGCGTTTTACCAATAGAAGGTAGCTCAACATTAAAACAAGAACATCAGGGTGAGAAATTTCAAGATAGGAGACTGGGTACTACACCGAGTCTTCCAAAACACCAAAGAGGCAGGACTGGCAAGCTAGAACCTAACTGGGAAGGAACTTACAAGATTACAAATGTCATTGGTCAAGGAGCTTACAAACTTCAAGCTCAAGATGGACGCGACATACACAACAACTGGAATGCCACTCATCTTAAGCGATGTCGCTTCTAAACTTTACTTTACTTGTTTCTTCGCTTTGGGCTTTGTTTTTCTTTCAAACTCTGGCATTTGTGTTGCAAGCTTCACATATTGAATGAGTTAGGCTCTGGGCATTCGCATACTATTTCTCATCATCTAATGCAGGTACAACGCAAACTACCACTACACCTTTATAGGAAAGTTCTCACTCTACCAACTTTTCCTTGTTTATTTCACTTGCGGACTCATACTGACTTAAGCATCAGAGAGTCAATGGAAAACCAACTTTCTTTCTTACAGTGGAAAGCAAGTCAATAATCGAATCTCAACTTTCTTTCACACTACATATCAGGGGGTTTTCACACTCTACTTCTTCCATTTACATTATATTACTCAGATTAGTGCTAACTTGAGCATCAAAGGGTTGATGGCTAAGCCATCGACCACTCTAACTTATGTTTTCTAGGTTAGCCATTTGATTAGATGATAGAAGACATGGTCCAGCATCAAAACATTCCTCCAAGCTGATCATTTATACTTGCATTCAACTTTGAGCAACCTCGAACTCATGCTCGACTTGATTTCATGATCGATATCGTTCACTAGTTCGTCAATTCAAAAAGGCTTATAACCTAAGCATATTACCTAGCCAGTCACTACACTTAGGTTAGGGGATACATTGAGATATTGATCAATTTGGAATCTACAAGCGTTATGTTTAAAGTTTCATAATCCCAAAATTTTGAAGTTGTTATAACTCTTTGATGTTTATTCTTGCTATCAGATCAATGCAATAAAACTAAGCATGTATATGGCCCTATTTTCACATTTGGCATATACGCAAGAAGTGACATTTCTAGAGGCTAAGTTTGAATCAAAAAGGGACCAACCCCTGAGAACGCATGCTACATAAATAAAAGCCTCCAAAAGGCAAAGTAATATTTACATATACATGGCATACGCCATCAAAACAAGTTCAAATAATAAAGTTCAACTACATCAGTAAAAAATAATAATAAAATAAATAAATAATATAGGCTAAAGCAAGACAACTACTCCTGCACTACCTCCACGTGCTCTCCACTCGGCTCTTTTACCATGCCCTCCTTTTGAGTGGCTGCTTCAGAATTGACTTCACCATGTGCAGGCTCAGAAGTCCTTAGGCTCTTAGCCCTAGTCTGCACAAACAAACTCATGTGAATATCAACACTTAGACATTTTTACAACTCCAATTAAAGATATCTTACTTGGTACGCATGAACCAAACCCCATTCAACAGTCTACAAAGGTCCAATGTTAGCATACCTTCTGCAGTCAACCGACATAAGGAGGTCCTTAGCCATACCCTTAATAAACAAAGGGTTAGAGTAGGTAGACCCATCAAGAGGAAGGGTCACAGACACGACATTCTCAGACTCATCCGGCTTAGTTTTCCTTGAAGACTTAGCGGGAGAGGGTTCAACAATCATTGGCATGGCACTCGACTTAGCGGCTAGGTGATCATCCACCACAAATGTATCAATCAAAGTCCTCTTCCTCTTCTTCTCACTCTGTATCTATCCCATAGCCTCCTTCGCGAATGGTAAAATGAACTTTCCACTCATGATGTCCTCTACAAGTGATAATTCCTCAGGTATTAGAGGTTATAAGTTGTTGCCTCCATGCACTACATGAATAACATGCCGCAATCGAAGTATTGGCAAAATTAATTCAAATGGAGGAATGGAGATACCTTGCTCGACCTCTTCAACGAAGTTCCAAATGTAGCTTGCTTGCAAGTTGGCCTCAAACAACACCACTCTATAATTATGTTATTTGTCCAAAATCTCCAACAGCTATCTAGTGCAATCCTCTGCTAAGAGCCCACTCGGCATAACTCTATTGAAGTCACGTCCTACATAAGATAAAAGGATTAGTTTCAGTCGACATTAATGAGCAAAAAACAATACAAACACTTACTAGTTGCTCTCCAATGGGATGCGGCATCCCTAGGCCCACGTGGCCTATAAACTAGCTCGCATCGGACAAAGAAAAACCTATTTTTTCACCTGCAATCATTTTTCCTCAGGCAAGTAATGAGTGGCACTCGATCCTTGCGAACTATGAACTGACATTGACCCTTGTTAGTATCGTGTTCCTTCAAATAGTAAAAATCTAAAACTTCACCAATCTCGCATGCTAAGACATTCAAGAGCCAACAAAAGTCTCCAAGTGTTCGGCATAAGTTGGCTTGGGGAAATCTTGTAGTGATTCAAGACATCCCTCACCAACTTTGGGATTAGCAACCTCATCCCTTCCCTAAAGGTAAACTCATATAGGGCTACCCGGCTGAGTACAACCCAATCTATCCTCTCTTGTGCCGCTAGGGCTCGAACTTCCACGTCCTTAGGAAACTTGTACATATATCTCAATTTTTTCAATTCATCTTCTATCACCTTCAACCTCAGATTTGTCACGAGAATCCCTTTTCTAGGGTGACTTGTAGATGACACCTCTTCACCCACTTCTTCAACTTGCAGGTTCCCATAAGACTTGATCAACCCAAGATCTTCTGTCACGACATCCTCCATATTGAGGTCATGAGCACTAGGCCCAACCTCTTGGCTATACACTTCCCTTACACTCAACCTTGTAAGAGGAATATCACTTTTTGTTCTACTTCCTTGTTCAAAATCGCCTCTACACTCCCACTTGACCCACAAGGCCTCTTCTACATTTTGAAAATTTTCCATAATCGGACTCAACTCACGGCCAGCCATCTTACTCTTCAAACTCCTAGCCGTCACACACGACGTTGGTCAAATGCACAGTGCTGAGGTTCAAGTCTTTACCTCGCACATGACCAGTTGTCGAGTGCGATATGTACTTCGCAAATATGAACTGGCTGACTTACGTCGCACTCAACCTAATGTCGAGTGCACCCCAGATGTGAAAAACTCCCAGGTATCACCAAGGCTGCACACGACCAAGCATCAAATGTAGACAATACTTAACTTGCTTTCTTCTTCCTATCCCAAAACCCACTTTAAAGTGTAAACCTCTTTACAACCCAACTTTGAAATTTAACCAAAAAACCAATTTTTTGATTGAAAAACTCCGTAAAACTGACGAAAACTAGTTTGGCACCTTTTAAATCAAAGAAATCCAGAAAAACCCAGAGAATCTAAAATGCAAAAATATCCAAATATTTCTTCTCTTCCCAATCGATCAAACAGTGGTCAATCTTGAACTTAAACCACCTAAACTTTCCAGACAATTACTAAATTCCAAAGAATACAAACAAAAATCAGGTTTTGATGTGATTTTTACCTAGATTGAAGATCGAACGGCCATACTCTTCTTCAAAACTACCATGTGTCACACAGCTAGGCAGCTTTGGAATTCACAATTCGTACGAAAATCAAGTTCTTGCTCAATCACTTCAGTCACACGCTTCACACGTACAAATACAACTCTCCACACGAGTGGCATCATTTATTCTCTTAGCTCTACACTTGATCTAATGTTCAGCCTGGCCTCAATACAAAGAACAAGTCTACATATATTATGTCACATGCTACCATTGTCAAGTACGACGAGCACGAACACTTTTCAAGTTGCAGTTCATATGCTAATTCTTGGCCATTAAGCCACATGCCGAGCCCAACAACTTTTGCAAAGGTCTTGATATCAACTTCACCCTGTGCTCGACACCACATCGAGTCCAACATCTCTTAGAAGTCTTGAAGAATCTATTTCAACACCAGATCAACCTTGTGTCGAGTCCAATGTTTTTTACAAATTCATCAACAATCTTATTCATCTCGCACTCCACCACGAGTTAAATTCACTTATCCTCCAAGATTAAAAGGCATGACAACCTCGCGTTCGACATCAATTCATGTAAGTCGAATGCCAACACAATCTCGTATCTACTTCCCAAGGGCACTTCATGTCGTGCCTAAACAATCCAATTACCAAAGGTTTAGAAATGTTTTTGGTTGCACACGACTAATCAAATTGGGATACACACACTTGACCTTATATCGCACTCGACACCACTCTGCGCTCGACACTAAATATTTTTTTCGACTTCCAGCAATCCTCACAGACAACATCACATTGCATACTTCATTACATCACACACGACGTCACCCATCACTACTAGAAAAAAGCCTTCTAATCACAAGTGAAAAATGTGAACAAATGCTAAGGCAGCATTTTATCAAGTGATGTACGATCTATTGTGATTAAAAGTCTTGGAATTGTTATCGCATTTTTGAATTATGTTGCCAAATTATGATAGAAACATTTATTATCGCATTTATTAGCTCTTATCTCAAATGTCAGATAACAAATTTATTATATTATCTTTTTACATGTATTGTTACATAGTTATCTCTATGATCACATTTTCAAAATGTATTGTGACTATTTTTAAAACATTTTTAAACTATTATTATAAATTGTAGATGACTTATCATGAGTGTTATGCTCCATTGTTTTATCCCAATATTTTTTAAAAAAAATTTTGTTGTCCAAAATATAAAATTGCCATTAACAAAAATTTCCAATAATACTTTAATAAACTTCGTATTATATTAAATGCAATCTACTATTTCCATATACAATTGTAGAGGTTTTTTTATGGCAAGTAGTTACATACAAAATAGCGGTACAACAAAGAATAATAATATTTTTTAATAATATCATTTATGTTGCTTCACTATTATTCCACTTCCTACACCTTCAACTTCATTATATGTTAATACTTCTTTCTTTCAATTTGTCTTGCTTTTTGCTCATCGTCACACTCAAGTTCCTTTTCATCTACCATCTTCTTCTTCTTACTCATGAAACATTACTAAATTTAACCCTTGCTAAATTAATTTCACCAACTGAACAATAAAAAACTAAAGAGTAACATCCTAGAGCAGAAACAAGCAAGATAATTTAGTACACAGTAAGAAAAATACATAAGGCTTTTGGAATATTTCTTAAATATGTTTTAATGGGTTTTCTCGTATTACCTCAAAGCTTGTACTACAAATGAGTTTGAACCACTTGCCTTTTTGAAGAGACTCCTCTAGAGAAGACTCAACTGAAGCAATCCTAGTACTTTTCACAAGGTTTTTGACACTTTGAAGATCTACTTTCCTGTGGAGAACACCTTATGTATAGCAGAGGGAAAAAATAATAATATAAATAAAAATCATTTGATTCTTGGCTAATTATTATGAAGAAGAAAAACCTCTTTATCCGTTTTGCTATTCCATTATTCCTACAAGTGGATAAGAGCATGCTACTTCATTGTAAAAAGCTTTAATACATACAAAAATTAGAACCCCACGTCTCCAAACCAAATGGAATTGTTTTTTTTTCAAAACTCACAACTACAAGACATTACTCTCCATTTCTTTTTATAAGATGGGTTCGACAGAAGAAAAAAAAAAGCATATTATAAAAATAAATAAGATGAATTATATAATTGTATAATTATAAATATTTAAAGTATAGAAACAAGAAATTAAACAAGAGAGAGATTTCTGATTTTAACAACATCCTAGAACAGCAACAAGCAAGATAATTTAGTACACAATAAGAACAATATATAAGGCTTTAGGAATTTTTCTTAAATAGGTTTTAATGGGTTTTCTCGTATTACCTCAAAGATTGCACCACAAATGAGCTTGACCCACTTGCACCACAAATAGGTTTTGTGCACTTTCAAAACCATGAAATTCAGCTTAGAAGAGTAGAAGACTATCAATCATTTGACCATCAATAGAATAATATACCAATTTCTTCACTCTATTGATGAAGACATGCTCTTTTCCAATTTTCAGCATGCCCACCAACTCAGACCCCAAAACAAAAATAAGACATTAATCGGGAAAAATAATATTCACTAAAATTCATATTCCCAAAACTCCAAACAAGCTAGAACCTAACATTAAAAGTACAAGGCAAATGTTCTCTGCTAGATATATATATATATATATATATATTTATGAAGTCTAACATTAAAAACAGACACAAATCTATAAAAAGAAAACTTTATAAAGCACAATTTATACTCTTCTAATAACTCTCTTTTTTTTTTCTAATTAAAAGAAAGAGAAATAGATCTAACTACCCACTACGAGAGTGGTCACTTTTCCAACATTGCAAATTTTTGTTCTTAATCTCCAAATTAGGCTTTCCAGCAACACTCCATGTTATAATTTTTTTTAAAAAAGAAAACATTACAATCATAATAACATAACAAATCTTATTGGCACATCCAAATTCTAGAAATGAGAGAGATCATGCAGCAAAAGAACAAAGTTACTCATAGCAAAAAGAATGTGTTTATAAACCAACCTGTGAAGGTTTAGCAATTAATGCTTCATGTGCCTTCAGATCATATATGTAACAAGAAACAGGAAAAAAAAATTTAAGTTCTCACCAAACACAAAGACTATAAAAACTATCTTGAAAAAAAAAAAAAAAAAAAAAAAAAAAAAAAAAAAAAAAAAAAAAAAAAAAAAAAAAAAGAATAAAACTACATAATCTCAATATCAAATGAATATGCCAAATGTTTGGAACATCATAGAGAGTGACAATGGTTTTGCCTGTCAACACGTAGATTTTTTAATAAACTACTTGATTATATAAAATATAAAAATACAACCAATGAATCAAACAAAAAATATCCAATCAAAAAAAATGGATCAAACAAAGAAGATTAGGATTTCATATTATTATGCTTATAGTATTGGTAAATGACAAAACTAAGTGAGTAAATGCAAAGACTATTGCAAGTGATGCTCTTAACAATATTGGCTTTCTTAGAATGAATAATATGATTAAATGTAAACACGTATATTGAGAAGAAGACATTGTTCAAGTTAATCTAAATTGTTACTACTTGCACCCGAAAAAAGGTGATAGATTATAGTCTATAGAAACAAAAAGTATAGTACCTAGCTACCAATAATTGCACTTGCAAGAACAATCAGTAGCCATGGCACTTGTCCAAACATCAGAATGTCAAAAGGTTTGGTGCACCTTTGATTAGTAGGTTAGCGGAAATATGCGTAAAGATTTCTTTTCAATGAATTTGTGGTCCCCTAAAATCCTCAACTACTCCAACCCTATAAAAGCAAATAGTCGTTGTCAAGGCACACAATTTCCAATTGTTTCTCTATAAATTACCAAATATTGCCATCACCTACCCAAAATGCATAACATGTATCTCTAAAAAAAATATTAAGTATACAATTAATTAAAATTTATTATATAAGTCTTTTGTGTAAATTTTTAATGCTTTACTAAAAAATATTATTTTCTTCCATGACAATGTCACAATCAAAATAAAGCCAAATAATCATTTTTTCTTTACAGTAATCCATATAGCTATCTTACTTTGACCTTGATATGAATATTCCATAACAAAAAAATATAATGAAATTTAAAAATAAAGTGTTGAGTAAAATATAAAATAGGAACAACAAAACTTCAAAGAAAATAAAGAAGATTTAAACATGATCATATTAGTAAAGCAATTGCCCTCAAATTTTAATGCAACCTCGAAAACAATTTAAAAACCTCAAACTTACAATTTTAAAAAGAACTTGAAACCATCTGTCCATGCTTGTTTCACCCAAATGATAGCCATTGTCCATCGTTAGCTACCACGAATGTGACTCCTCCCTTGCCCCCATCTCCAACAAATTTGTCTCTAAATATAACAAAAAAGAAATATGTCACCAACATTATATATAATAAAAAAGAACTCTCATGGAACCTATCTATCATGTGACCAACTATATCTATTTTCAAATGATTAAAAGGACATAACAAATTATCCAATAATTCAAATTTCCAATAGGCCTAATGAAAAGTGGTACAGTTCATTTTCTTAGTATAGCAGATACAGTCAATTACTTCTGGGTTTATTTGGGCAGTTTCTCGAGGAATGAACCCCTATGGATAGTGGAGTAATGTAAGTGTGGTGTGGATCAGATAAAATTTTCAAAGCCAAGGGCAATCATTTCCTTTGGTTTCCTTAAGAATTTATGAAAGACCCAAAATTCAACACAAGAATGTTTGAGTTATAGCTTAGAAAGTAATTTTATTAAAATAAATCAAGTCACAATGTCCACCATGCAAACTAAAGGAATCAAAATTGTGATATTTAAGCAAGGAAATGTCGCAGTCTTAAGGTTTTATTATCAAAACAATATGACCCATTCTTTTCAACTATCTCTTACACAATTGCTACATCAGAAAATGTATGAAAGTCCTCACATTTCCTATATTATAACCACAATACCATATGTTATTCAACCAAAAACAAAATTTAACAAGATGAATCTTTAAAAAGCAATTAACAATCATACAGTAAATAGTAAATTAAAGACACAATTCAACTTGTACCTTTACCATATTTATATGCTTAGTAGAGTAAGATTTAAAAGATTACGAAGAGGATTCAAACTTATCATACTAGAAGTAAGTCAGATATTGACATTAAAATTTTGTAGAGAACATCCAACTCAACAAGGATGAATCAAATTGG
>WUAT03179781.1:0-11872 GCA_010015005.3 Ulmus americana | reverse complement strand
AGGAGACTTCCCACCTTTTGCCTGAATCCATGGCTCGATCTGAGCTTTCAAACTCAGAATCGCATAAGAAGAAGAAGCCTGAATCCATGGCTAAGCTTTCAAACATAGAATCGCAGAAGAACCAGATAAGGAAAAGAAGAAGACGAACTAGATAAGGAGGAGAAGAAGATGAACAGAGGAGGAGGAGAAGAAGAAGTTGTCATAAAGGAGAGAAAAAGAAAGAGAAAAGAATAGGGAGAAATTGAAATTCAAATAAAAAATCAAAAGATTTGATTTAGATTTGATTTTTATCAGTTAATTTAGAGATAATTAATTCAAATTAACACTAAATGTGGTCCATTTTGTGAAACTATTTCCCAGTCTGTTCCATTTATTAGTTTTGCTCTTTTTGGTATGTACATTCGGGTTTTTTTAGTGTTATTTTAAATGAAGGGTAAATAATAATTAATTAACAAAATTGTTAGTTATTTTTTTTTTACTATTATTATTATTTATTTTTCCTATTTATTATGATTTTTTAGTTTTTAGTCTCGTTAATTTTATTATTATTAGTATTGTTTTTATTATTCTTTTAGTTATTAGTCTTATTGTTATTTTCTTTATTAAAAAAAGATTACTGTTGTTCTTATTATGTGCTTTTTTGGTATGATATTTATTTTTATTGTAAGGGTTAAATTATTTTTGATATCATTTCTTTATTTTTTTAATTATTTTATTTTTTCTTGTAAAAAATTATATTTTAGTAATTAATAGTTATCATGTTTTATTTTTTTTCAAATTTTTATTTGTAATGATTAATATTATTATTTATTCTCATCAATTTTTACTGTTCCTATTATTATTATTATTATTATTATGCTCATGCTCATGATTGGTGAAATCGAGGATACTCTCATTGCAAATATGCTCGATTAGTGATGGTAAGCTTAAGATGTTAATATGTAATTTATTAGTTTTATTTTATTACAAAATTATGTTTGTCATTTTTTCTTTCTTCTAGTTGAATATGATTTAGTTTAACTTCTTTTTCTTTTTTTTTCAATTATTGTTGTTCATCTTAATGTTATTTTATTATAAATGTCATTCTTTATATTTTTTAAATTCACTTGTTGATATTCTGATAATCAGTTGTTATTGTATTTTATTTAATTAATATTTACTTTGTAATTATTATATGTTAATTTTATTATTATTATTATTATATAGTTGTTGTATTTGTTATTATTTTATTTTATTTTTTTTTAACTAAATTCCTAATATTTTAATAGTTAGTTGTAATGGGTTATCATTTATATAAATTTTATTATTATTATTTGTGTTCTCATCTTCTTTATTGTTGTAAAATTGTTTTTGATATTGTTTCTTTCATATAGTGTTTAAGTTTTAATTTTTGTTATTATTGTTCTTCATCTACTGTCGTGTTAATATCTTAATTTTTTAAGTTCATTTATTAATATTTTATTTTTACATATTGCTCCCCAAAGTTAAAAATTAGCACGAATACCTCTGAACTTGTATTTTTTTTTTTGGTAATTTTAACAATTTTTTGACAAGTTCAGGGGGGATTGTAATCAAATTTTCAAAAAAAATGCAAGTTCAAAGGGGTATTCATAATAATTTCTGATTTTGGGGGAGAACATATAAAATTACGCAAATATTAGGAGATATTAGAGAGTATTTGGACCAAAAAACCTAATAGTTATTATAATTTATTCATGTAGTTTTTACTTTCTGATTATTATTTTTATTTTACTATTATTATTATTATTTCAAAATGTACATCCAACTAATATTTTGCTATCTTAATTTTTTAATATACTATTATTATTATTGATTTTTCATATTTCTTATTATTTTTCTAATTAATAGTCTATTTTAATATACTACTATTATTATTTGTTTATTTTATTAATTATTAATATTTTTGTTTTTTTTTCTTTGTTTAAGAGAGTTACTATTATTCTTATTAATGTATTTAGCGGTATTTATATGCTAGTGTTATTATTTTTATTGTAATGTTTTTTGTATTATTTCTTTTATATGTCATTTATTTTTTTTATAATTCTTATTCTTCATAGTGTTATTTTATTATAATCTTTTAAAAAAAAATTACTATGTTAATATTTTAGTATTAGTTATCATGTTTTGTTTATGTAATTTTTATTTTATAATTATTATTTCAATTTATTATTATTAGTTTCGTTCTCACCATCTTTATTATTCTTATTAATGTTATTATTGTAAATGATTGATACTATTGTTATTATTATTACTCTTTTAACTACTTATTATATTTTGTGATATAATTTAAATTATAACATTTAGAATTAATTTATTATATATTTTTGTTATTACAAGCTCAAAATTCTATTATATACTAACGGTGAATAATTATTAATTATTATTATTATTTTTAATTATTAGTCTTCTTAATTTTATTATCATTGCTATTTTTTTTAATTTATAAATATATAGTTATTATTGAAAAACTTATTTACTTGTTTTTATTCGGCTAAACTTCCTTGTTAACCTTATTATTATTATTATTATTATTATTATAGTTTTTTTTTTTTATTCTTATATTTAACTATTATTATATTTGGAAACGTTTTACAGTTTTAATTTTTTGATTAAATTAGTATTGTTAGTATGTTTTTTGGTATTAATATATAATTTATTATTTTCATTTTTATTAGAAAATTATTTTTGATATTATTATTTCATATAGTTGCTTTATTTGTTTTCTATTATTATCACTATTATTATTATTATTATTATTATTATTATTATATTTTACGATATTAATATGTAATTTATTATATTTATTGTTATTATAAAATTATTTTTCGATATTATTTATTTTCTATAATTGTAGTATATGATTTAATTTTTGTTATTGTTGTTATTTATCGTAATGTAATAATAATAAGAATGACATTTATAATAAAATAACATTAGGATTAATAACACTAATAACAAAAATTAAATCATCTACAATAAGAAAAATATTTCAAAAATAATTCTATAATAAAAATAAAAATAATAAATTATATATTAATACCATAAAATACAATAATAATAATATATTCAAACAATTAAAATATAAAAAATAATCCCCATTTAAATAATTAAACTAAAAGAATTTTTATAATAAAATAACATAATAATATTTAAATACAAGAATAATAAAATAGATTAAAAATAACAAAAATAATATTAATTCTAATAATAATAATATAATAATAATAATAATGACATTGACAAAGAAGTTAAGCCAAGACAAAAAAAAAAAAGTAAATAACTTTAGAAAGTCATTATATATTAATAAAAAATATATATTCAAACATTCAAACAGAAAAAATTACCCAAATATAAGTAAGAAAAATTAAAAAATAATTAAATTTTTATAATAAATAGAAAAACGAACATTAAAGCCCCTAAGAAATAATAATTTTAAAATAATAACAATAATTAGAATAATCAAGAAGATGAGAACACAAATAATAATAAAAATAATAACTAATTATTAAAATATTAGTTCAATAAAAAATTAAAATATTATAATAAAATAACACGAGTGAACAAAAATAATATACAATAACTATATAAAGAAAAATAATAATAATAAAATTAGCAATAATTACAAACCAAAAATTAGTTAAATTAAACACTAACTACTAGTTATTAAAATATTAACAAGTGAATTAAAATAATGACATTTATAATAAAATAACATTTGGATGAATAACATCAATTAAATCACATACAACAATTATAGGAAAGAAATAATATCAAATATAATTTTCCAATGACAATAAGAATAATAATAAAACATATAAAGCAACTATATGAAATAAATAATATCAAAAACAATTTTCTAATAACAATAAAAATAATATATTATATATTATATATTAATACCAAATAATAATAGTTAAATATAAAAAAAAAATTAACAATAAAAAGGAACTATATTAACTATAATAATGTAACAATAATAATTACATTAACAAAAAATAACAATGATGATAAAATTATTAAGACTAATAATTAAAAATAATAATAATAATTAATCATTATTCACCATTCATATAAAATAGAATGTTGAGCTTGTAAAGACAAAAATATATAATAAAGTAATTCTAAATGTTGTAATTTAAATTATATCACAAAAATAACAAGTAGGGAAAAAATCAATAATAATGACAATAATATCAAAATTTAAGAATAATAACATTAATAAAAACAATAAAGATGGTGAGAACAAAAATAATAATAATAATTACAAAATAAAAATTACATAAATAAAACACGACAACTAAATACTAAAATATTAACTCAGCAAAAAAAAAAAATTAAAGAATATAATAAAATAACACTAGGACACGAATAAGAATAATAACTAAAATACATGACATATAAAAGAAATAATCTAAAAAATAATAAAAATAACATATCAATACCGTAAACTACATTAATATGAACAATAACTCTATAAAACAAAAGAATAACAACAAAAACATTAATAATTAATAAAATAAATAATAATAATAATAATAATATGTAAATTTCCTAATAATAATAGTATGTGAAAAAATAAGAAGAATACTAATAAAAAATTAAATAGACTACTACTTAGAAAATAATAAGAAATACGAAAAAAGCAATAATAATAGTATATTCAAAAATAATAATATTAGCTTAATGTACATTGCGAAATAATAATAGTAAAATAAAAATAATAATCAAAAGTAAAAACTACATAAATAAATCATAATAACTATTAAATATTAAAATATTAAGAAGTGAACTAAAAAAAATTAAAAAATTAATATGATAATTGAATGAAGAACAATAATAACAAAACTTACAACAACTATATGAAAGAAACAATATCAAAATCAATTTTACAATAACAATAAAAATAATAACTAAAATATCTATACAATAAAACATAATAATAAAAAAGAAAGAAAAATGGCAACAACAATAATAATAATGTACTCAAAAAATTAAAATTACAAAAAAATAACACTAATAATAATAATAGAAATAACATAATGATCTTTAAATATAATAATAAAAAAATAATTTAACAATTAGAGAAAAATACAATATTAACTATAATAATAATAATATTGTCATTCATAATCAGTAAAAAAAAATAAAAAAAATTAATAGTTATTATGTCTTATTCATCATATTAATAGGTGATTAATAGTTGTCTTATTCATCCTAATGTCGTTTTATAATTAATAAGACATAATAACTATTAATCACCTATTCATCCTATTTACCGATAAAAAAGTATTTTTAATTTTTTGACTAGGTGATTAATAGTTATTATGTCTTATTTATTTATCGAAAAAAAAAAAATTCAAAACCACATTAATAATAAAATAAATCTAAGATGAAAAATAATGATTACTTTCCTAATACGACCACCACCACCACCACCAGTCACCATCACCACTAATGCTATCATTGCTAATAATAATATTAATAGTACTACCACTACAACCACGACTACTATTAACAGCCACAACCACTACCACTATTATTACCACTGCAACTACTACAATTGTTGTTGCTATGTTCACTAATAATGATATTAATAATCACATCCATACAATAATAATAATAATAATAACAATAATATACATTTAAAAACAAATAACACAGGTAAATAATTAGTATTAACAATAAAAACAACATAATAAGCTTAAAAAATAATTTTTCAATAAAAACAGTAAAAAATAAAATTTAACAATTGTAATAAAACAAATATCTATATTAATGACAATAATTAACAAAACTCAAAACTTCCATAATCAAATAATCAAATAATAAATATAATGATACTATGAAGTAAATATAAATAAATAGGAAAATTTTGTAAATACTTTCCTACTACAACCATTACCACCATCTTTACTACCACAACTATGACTATTAGTCTACGACTATGACAACTATTATTAACTACTACCAATACGATCTATTACTACTATGACGATTGTGACTACGACTTCTGTGACTACTACGACTATAATTAATATGACTACAACTACTGCTACTACAAACGATTACAAATGCTATGACAACTGAACCACTACCAGTGCTTCTACGACCACTACTAAAAATTTAGCTACCATACCACTAATAGTATTGTAACCACTGCCACTTGTACTACAACTTCTTTAACAAAAACTAATACTACCATACTACAATATAAATATAAATAAATAAATATTAAAAGCATTTAAATACTTTCCAACTACAACCACCACCACCACCATTATCACCACCACCACTATTACTAAAAACTATTTCAACTACAATGAGTACCACAGCTAATACTACTAGTATCACTACCACTACCACGACTCTTACCACTACTTATTACCGCCACGAACACCGTCACATAATAATATTAAGACTAGTATCCCGGTAACGCCAATGAAATGAAACAGAAGGGGGTTTAGTGAGAGAAAAAAAAAAAAAAAAAAGGAGAACAACGCAATTTCGAGCAAACAATAGGGGGCACCGGCGCCAATTACCTTAATATTAATTGTAACAATAATATAAATTTAAAAACAAATAACACAGATAAAAATAATTATTATCAACAACAACAATAGTAATAAAGCTTAAAAATAAAATAAAAAATTCAGTAAAAACAGTAATAAAAAAAAAAGTAATAATAATTATAGTATAAGACTTAAATATTAAAACCATAAAACACATTAATAAAGAACAATAACTCTTTAAACAAAAGAACAATATAGTAATAAATAGGAAAAATAAATAATAACAATAATATAACACAAAAGAAAGAACAATAATATAAAAGATAATAATAATAATAATAATTAATATATACAAAAATAAAAATAAGCTTGAAAATAATATTTTTCAATAAAAAATTTAAATAACAATAATAAAACAAAAAATTATATTAATAAAAAAATAAGTAAAAAAAATCAAAACTTCCATAGTCAAATAATAAATAGAATAATATATATAATGAGATAAATATAAATAAATAATATAAAAAGCTTGTAAACACCGCCACCGCCACCACCAATACTGTTACTAATAATAATACTAATACTACTACCTACAACCACAACCTACAAAACCACCATAATTGCCACTACTACTACCATTATAACAACTACTACATCGGCTACAACCACTATCATTGTCATTGTCACTACTACTACTATTACAACTACTTTTGCTGTTGCGGTTAATAATAATAACAATAATAACAATAATATAAATTTTAAAGCAAATAACATAGTAAAAATAATTAGCATCAACAACAACATAATAATAAGCTTAAAAATAATATTTTTTTAATAAAAACAAATAAAATTTATTAATAACAATAATAAAACAAATAATTATATTAACAAAAATAATTAACAATAATCAAAACTTCCATAATCAAATAATAAATACAATAATACTAGAAATATATAAATATTAAAAACTTGTAAATACTTTCTTACTACGACCACTACAACCCTACCACCACAAACTACTTTGACAACTACTGGTACCACTACTAATACTGTCACTACCATTACCACTACATCTACCACTACCATAATAACTTCTTAAAATAAAAGAAGAAAAAGAAGAAGAACCATGAAAACAACAATAAAGACAACGAAAAATAAATAATAATATATTCAAAAAGACTAAAATTAAAAAAAACATTCGCAAATATACATAAAAAGATTGAATAATAATAATAATAATAAATTTTAAAATATGAATAACGATATTAATAATAAAATAACGCTAGAATAAATAACAATAATAACACAATTAAAAACTTCATATCAAAAGAATTTAACAATAAAAGTAAAAGAACTCTTTTTTAAAAAAAATAACATCAATAATAATAATATCAATAAATTAATCCCTTAAGATTAATAGTAAGGAAAAAACGGAATTAAAATTAAAAAAACAATAATAAAAATGAAAAGATCAATAATAATATTCTTAATAATGAAAATAATAATAATTATAACAATAACTTTTAAAATAGTAATTACAAAATATATAAAATAAATAAAACACTACTCTTAATTATTATAATAATAATATCTTAGTAAAAATAATTGACATAATAATGATACTATTAATCAAATAACACTAGAATGAATAAAGAATAAAAAATAATCACATATAAAAAACAAAATGAAAGAAATAATATAAAAAATAATTTTAAAATAACAATAAAAATAACAAGATAAAAATATTAACATTATAAAACACATTAATGTACCACCACATTATGTAGATTAGATAAATGACATGCTTCTACAAAACCAATAAGTTGGTTGTTTGATTCTTTAGGGTAAAACTATAAGAACAACAACAAAAACAATAAAAAGAGGAAAAATAAATAAAAATATATTCAAAAAAACTAAAACAACAAAACATTCGCAAATATACATTAAAAAAATTGAATAATAATAATAATAACAACACTAGAATAAATAAAAATCATAACAAAAGTAAAAACTTTAAATCAAAATGATATTTAACAATAAAAGTTAACATATTAATACCATAAAACACAATAATAATAAAAAATAAAATCTTTTTAAAAATAACATCAACAATAATAATAATATCAATAAATTAAACTCTTAAGAATAATAATAAAGACAGACAATAATAATGATATCTGATCTTCTAAAAAGAATAATAACAATTTAAGAATTATTAACATTAAAAAAAAAAAAAACAATAATAAAGATGAAAAGACAATAATAATAATAATACTAACTTTTAAAATAGTAATTACAAAATAAATATGAAATAAATAAAACACAATAATGTTTAATTATTAAAATAATAATGATACTATTAATCAAATAATAAAAAACATAATCACATATAAAAATAAAAATAAAAACAAAATAAAAGAAATAATGTCAAAATAATTTTACAGTAACAATAAAAAATTATGACAAACATATCAACACTATAAAACATATTAATAAGAAGAATAATAACTTTTTAAAACAAAAGAAAAACCACGACGACAAAAAAAATAATAATAAAACAAACATATCAACACTATAAAACATATTAATAAGAAGAATAATAACTTTTTAAAACAAAAGAAGAAGAACCACAACGACAAAAATAATAATAATAATAATAAACAGGAAAAATAAATAATAATATGTTCAAAAAAAACTAAACTAACAAAAATTTACGAATATACATAAAAAGATTGAATAATAATAATAATAAAATTTAAAATATTAATAACGATATTAATAATAAAATAACACTAGAACGAATATCAATAATAACAAAAGTAAAAACTTCATATTAAAACAATTTAACAATAAAAGTTATAATATTAATACATCAATACCATAAAACACAATAACAAAAAGGGAAAAAAAAATAACATTTTTAAAACAATAATAATAATATTAATAAATTAATCCCTTAAGAATAATAGTAAGGAGAAAACAAACAATAATAATGATATCAATAACTTAAGGTCCTAAAAAAAAACAATAATTTAAGAATAATTAACATTAAAAAACAGTAAAAAAAAAAATAAAAATGATCAACAACAATAATAATAATAATTTAAGCCTCATAATAATAATAATAATAATAATTTCTAAAATAGTTATTACAAAATAAATATGAAATAAATAAAATCGATAACGTCTAATTATTAAAATAATAATAACTCAAGTAAAAATAATTAAAATAATAACAACGATAATATTAATTAAATAACACTAGGATAAATAAAAAAATAACAAAACTCATAACATATACAAAAATAAAATGAAAAAAATAATATCAAAAATAATTTTACAATTAAAACAAACATATCAACAATACAAAACACATTAATAAGAAAAATAATATTTTTTTAAAAAAAAAAAAAAAAGAAGATAACAAAGACAACAATAAAGGAAAAGTAAATAATAATATATTTAAAAAGAATAAAATTACAAAACATTAGCAAATATACATAAAAATATTAAATAGTAATAAACTTTAAAATATGAATATCGATATTAAAAATAAAATAGCATAAAAACTACATGTCAAAAGAATTTAACAATAAAAGTAACAAAAATAACATATAATGAGAACAAAAAAACTTTTTTAAAAACAACAACAGCAACAATAATAATAATAATAATATCAATAAATTAATCCTTTAAGAATAATAGTAAAAAAAAAAAGAAAAAACAAAAACAATAATAATGATATCAATAACTTCAACCCCTAAAAAGAATAACAATAAAAAATAATTTAAGAATAATTAACAATAAAAAACAGTAAAATAGATGAAAAAATCAACAACAATAATAATAATGATAATAATTTAAACCTCTTAATGATGATGATGATTATAATAACTTTAAAAATAGTAATTACAAAATAAATGTGAAACAAATAAAACACGATAATGCTTAATTATTAAAAAGAAATAATATCAAACATAATTTTACAATAACAAAAATAATAAGGCAATCATGTCAACACTACAAATTACATTAATAAGAATAATAATAATTTTTTAAGACAAGATGAAAAAGAACCACAACAACAAAAACAATAATAAATAAGAAAAATAAAAAAAATAATATATTCAAAAAAACTAAACTAACAAAAATTCGCGAATATATATTTAAAAAAAAAGATTGCATAATAATAATAAAATTTAAAATATGAATAACGATATTAATAATTTAATATTAATAACACTAGAATGAATAATAATAATAATAACAAAATTAAAAACTTCATATCAAAACAATTTAATAATAAAAGTAATAAAACTAACATATCAATACCATAAAACACTAATAAGAAAGAAAAAAAAAACATTTTTTAAAAAGAATAATAATAATAATAATAATATCAATAAATTAATCCCCTAAAAAAAATAAAAATAATTTAAAAATAATTAATATTAACAAAAAAATAATAAAAATGAAAAGTTCAATAATAATAATAATGTAAACCTCTTAATAATGAAAATAATAATTATTATAATAAATAGTAATTACAAAATAAAAATGAAACAAATATAAGATGATAAAGCCTAATTAATAAAATAATAACTCAGAAAAAATAATTAAAAAAATAATAATTATACTATTAATCAAATAACACTAAGATGAATAAAAAATAACAAAAATAATATCCGTTTAGAAATCCAATATCTAATAATAATAATAATACTATAAACCTCTTAATAATGAAAATAATAATAATTATAATAAATAATAATTACAAAATAAAAATGAAACAAATATAAGACGATAACACCTAGTTAATAAAATAATAACTCAAAAAAATAATTAAAATAATAATAACAATACTATTAATCAAATAACACTAAGATGAATAAAAAATAACAAAAATAATCAAATATTCTCCTTTTTTAAACAATATTTTTTAAATTATCATAATCAAATATTGCTAATATGTTAAACATGATGCACACACACAACCTATTCTATACGGCATGTTAAAATCACATAAAATAACATTTATAAAACCTTAATCCATGGCTTTTCCTAAAAAACGTAAAATAAAAGCACAAGAAGAGTCGCTTGAAGTCCCCGCCTGCACCCTCTTCAAGAAAGTTTACATAAATCTAGAAACAAATAATAAATCAAAAGGGAAACCTGGTCATATGGGACCAGCCCTTTTGTTACATATCTATACCAATAAATACAAATAAAACTCAACCATGGACTAAGGCAATTACCAAAAAAGACAACATAGATCTTAAGCTTACCGTTGCCAATCCAGCAGAAAAGTTTGCAATGAAAGTATCCTCAATTTCACCACTATA
>WUAT03179780.1:0-18918 GCA_010015005.3 Ulmus americana | reverse complement strand
CCTGCGCGCGGGCCGACCTGCCGAGCTGGGCCTAGGCAGCCCGGCTGGGCGCCTGGGCGGCCTGGCTGGGCGCCCGGGCTGCCTGGCTGGCTGCCTGAGCGGCCCGGCTGATCTCCCGAGCCTTTTTTCGCGTGGACCCTCTTTTGTAGCATTTTTCCCGGTCATTTTGTGTCATCCTCACGTGGGCCCACTTCTGGGGGTTTTTCCAATTTTTCGATTTTCGTGCCATGTTGGTGATGACGTGGACGCCACGTCAGCTATGATAAAAAATCTCCATAACATAAAATATGATAGGGTTTAGGTGTGTAAGATGATAAAGTAAAATAAGATAATATAAAAGGTACTGATGTTCACATAATATAATAAAATAAGATTTTAATTAAAATAAAAAAAAAATTGAAAAATATAATAGAATATAGAACATACTCATAATTTATCGTGCTTCAACCAGATATTTCTGTAAGATTATTTTTGCTGCCTTTTTATATTTTTACAGTATTTTATTCTTATATTTGTTACCTTTTTGTAATATTTTATTATTTATATTACAATTTCATTCATAGGGTGTAAGTTTAGTTCTACAACTTGGTCATATATAACCATAAGCAAAATTGTTTAGTAAGATAGTTTGGTTTTGGGACCGCCGATGCTATGATTAAACACTTTTAAATTGATGTTGGACCGAAAACTAGGTGTTTATCATTTTATATTAAGTATTAGATTTAGGTAATGCTATCGTGGAAAAGATATCCCATCAAAATTTATCCACGTATAAAACTGATTTATTGATATTTGAATCAAGAGTAGTTTATGCAATTTTGTTATATGGTCAAAATAATTGATTCATTCTAAACTTATATCCCATCTTTGATATATATATATATATTTGGGAAAGGAACCATGAAAATAAAAACGAAATTAGTTAAGTATTTTAAGTTGTAAAGGAAATTTTACTAAAGATAAATAAATAATAATTAAAAGGAGTTACAAATAATGACTCGACACCTCGAGTGCAGCATCGATAGAAACGGGTACGAGTAGTAGTAGTTGGTGACTTGAACGATTTTTCTTAAAGATATATTAGTTTTCTCTATTATTTTTGTATGTTTAATGTAAAATATATTTATATTTTTATGTTCTTGTGTGAATAGTAGATGACTTACCTAATTTATCTTAAACTTATTAACTATTAACACGAAGAAAAAAATATAGGATTGTAGTGAATAAGAAATAGTAAATAAATAATAGATATTTCAGAAATAAAAATAATTTAAATAGTAAATATTTACAATACTGTTTAGTTTGACATTTTTCAATATTCTGAATAATTTTTTTAAATAGAATTTTTGATTGGTTCAACATTCTGAAGAGAGTATTCTGAATAGAATTTTTATTTAGTTTAACATTCTGAACAGAGTATGAACATAATTTTTGTTTGGAATAGCATTTTAAACAGAATTTTTCTATTTTCACATTTTTAAATTTATTTTATTTTATTTTATTTTAATTAAACTAATGCAATTATATTTTTTTTTAAATTGTGTTTATTAATTTAATCTAATTTCATAATTTAATTTATTTTACTCCATTAATTGTTTTTTTTAATTCATATAAATAAAATTAGTTAAAAAATCTATTTCGTAAGGGTAATTCATATAATTTAGTTTAATTAACATAATATCGAGAAATATAAATCAATATCGATATCGATTTCGTTTTTTAATAAAGTAAAATTTCTTGAATTTCGCTGAAATATCGATAAGTTTCGAAAAATATCGAGAAATATCAATATTTCAGAATGAATTTCAAAAATATTAATTTTTTAATTTTTAATTTTATAGTTCTTTTCACTTTTTTTCTTCTTATTTATAATTAAAAGCTAAAAAAACCTATAATTAGAAATTAAGAAGTTTTGAAAAAATTTACAATTAGAAGTTAAAAAAACTTTTGAAGGAAGAATGTATGGATAATAAATGGGAATGAGTAAACTTGATGAGGAATATTTTGTTATGAGCTTTTCATCAATGAAGATAATTCTTATGATGATTCCTACGCTATGCTAATTTTTAATACACTATATTAAGGTTCTTATGATGTCTATAATAATATATTTAACAATTTAAACTACCTAATTTATGGATTGTCAGTATGAAGGAATCAATCAACATACATTTGACATATTAATAATTACCTTCAGAATCATGCTACTATAGTATCTTGGCAAAATTATTGTTCCAATCATGATGAGGTCCTGCTTTATATATTCAAAACAACGAGAAATTTATTTTTGTATTAAATTTATTGTGTTGTGTGCTTATATTATTTCTTCTTTATATTTTCAATATATTGTGATCTTTCTTCATCGAAAATTTATTTTGAATATTATATATATTTTTTAGACTAATTGGCGCCGATGCCCCCTATTGTTTACTCAAATTTGCGATTTGCTCCTCTTTCTTTTTTTACTCTCACTAATGCCCCCTCATGTTTCACTTTACTGGCGGTACAGGCAAAAATTGCCCCCCTATGTTTCACTTTACTGGCATTACAGGGGGCAATTTTTGTCTGTACCGCCAGTGAAGTGAAACATGAAGGGGCATTAGCGAGAGTAAAACAAGAAAGAGGGGCAAAGCGCAAGTCCGAGCAAACAACGGGGGCATCGGCGCCAATTAGTCAAAAAATTAACCGTCTGTTCTTTAGGGCTATCATGTGCAAGAGAATTTTGTTATGGAGTTTGATTTAGCCAACGACAGATTGGGCATCAAGAAGCAAATTTGCAAAACTAAATGAAGAACCCCATAATTTTCTACTATAATTCCAATGTTAAAATATTCTACCATCAAAGTTTGGAGTGGTTTTCTTTTTCTTTTTGATTTTTTTTTATGAGTTCATAATAATGAATAAAACCTTGATTTTATGTTTGTTCTTGAATATAAATTAAGTTAAATTTTAGAGAAAATTATACTAGACACAACTAACATCTAAATTTTGTGTCGGTAATAGTTATTGTGCATAAATAGTGGTTAATAATACAATTTTGAAATTTGTCTTTTTTTTCTTAATAAAAAGAGTTAGATTTGTGTTCCTAATGAAAAAATTTCCCTTCACTAGGACCTTTGATTTGTTGCCAGTAAAAGTTTAAAGTTTGATAAGAAATGACATAAAAATAACTTACAATGGTACGTGTAACTATTACAAGTATCTATTATGGTTGATTTTAGAGGTTATGAAAATATATATTTTTAATTTTTAGAGAAGTTATCGTATAATAAAATCCGATAAATTATAGAATGATCAAATATTATTATTTGTTACCACTAGCACAAAATAGCCACTAATAATATAAAATTTAAAAAATATTGTTATTTGTTACCACTAACACAAAATAGCCATTAATAATATAAGTATCAATTTAAAAATTAATTGCCGTTAGCATTACTGTCCCTAAATTTTAATTATTGTGTAGCTAAGGAAATAGAAAAGATAAAAACATGTATCTTGATTGACATTGGACTTACCTAGTACGTTTTTTTCTTTTTTCTTTTTTTCTTCCTAAAAAAGATCGATGTGAGAAAATTGAAATTCTATCACAAAAGATTAACATCATGCATGTACGCAAAAGTAGTAATTAAAATTTGAGGGAAGAGTTGAAAAATGAAGAGATTTTAAACTCAAATCTTTTAAACAACTGTTATCTCAAACATAAATAAAAAAAAACTTAAAATTCTATTAAATATAAAAGCCTAGTCTTAGATCATTTGTACTTTCTGATTTTATAAATCGAACTCCACGAAGAAAGTTATCCAAGTGATAAAGTAAATATTAGATTAAGATTTTTGGTGTAAATATCTCTTCAAATTTTCACAAATTTATAAGTTGTCAAGATGGAAATTAATTCAAATATTCTTTGAATTTACATTTCATTTTGCAGTTTAAATATAATGAGTAACAGAAACCCAATTGCTGTCTAATTTTTTTGTTTCCACATAATTTGCACGTGACAAATAAGGCAAGGGTATTTTCAGAAAATCACACAAATTTTTTATTATCTCTCTCTCTCTCGCGTATCCCAACTTCCCAAGAAAAACTCACTCACCCTCCTTCTGTAATTTTTCCATAGGTGACGATTCAATTAAAAAAATAAAAAGAAAACCCACTTTTTGAATAACTCCTCCCCTTCATCGCTGGCAGCCCTCCTCGCACCCCAAAGCCTGTCGACCCAAAGCCCTGTTAAACCAACCCATGCATGTCCAAATCGCAGACCCACTTACCCCATGTCACCACAAAACCCAAATGGCAAACCTGCCGTAGCCCCTACTCCTCCCTCTTCCGCAAACCATCGATGTTGTCCCTCGACGACCCATCGGTGATCTAAGCATCTCTAATTTGATGCTAATCGTTGCAAAAGTACACTGTTATTTGACTTTCCAAGTGCATATTTATCATTAACTTGCAGAAAGGGTACACGTATTGTGCTAACCACAATCTCTTTATGTTTATAGTGTGTAAGCTTATGTGTTGATTGTAATAATTAAAGATTTCGTTCGAAGTGTGAGGATGTCTCAATAGTTGTTTTAAGATGTTAGACAAATTCGGATTGCCAAAACAAGAGGAATTGCGGACAGCTCTCGAGGTTTGTGGTTGTTGTGGCGTGAGGGATGCTTTTGTGGAGTCATGCAGTACAAAGGCTAGAGCACTACAACGCGCTAGTCCTTGGGCGCCGCGGTGAGAGGTGTGACCTCAGGGATGCCCCATGCACAAAGAGCAGGGTGTCGTGGCGCAATCAAAAGTCTTTTATTTTTTGTCCTGTTTTTGTAGCGCCTCGAAATTTTGGGACGATTAAAACATTCAAATCTCAGTTTTGACTACTGAAAAATCAAAGTAAATTTTTTTTTTTGAAATGAAAACTCCTTTTGACTTGAAATTGTTTAGATGAAGACTTGACAATATTTAACTTATGAAAAGAGTTTATGAAACTCATTTGAAAACTGCATTTTGAAAACCTAGGCTTTGCTTTAAAATGAGAGATAAAGTTTGAAAATATCTAATGAAAACATGAGTTGCTTTAATTTTATATTGAATTCCGAGGCGCTACTAAATTTCATTAAAGCAGCTTAGCGACTTAGTTGACTCAAATCATCAAAATGCAGAAACATAACTCGCTAAAAGAAAACAGTGTTTTGAGGAATAATAACAAATAAAAATTGCCTCCAGAAACAATAATTACGAACTATTTCAACTTGAAAAAAAGAAGCATAAAAATTAGAATAACTCTAAAAAAGAAGTTAAAACCTTGAAGGCAAAATGGGGTCATCTTAGCTTAAAACATAGCAACCTTTGCGGAAATACTTGCTCGATAGTTGATCCCATTACCTACCTTCCATAAACTGATCACAATCCTGACATCTCATTAGAAATATAATACGTACTTGTCGTTGTACCTACAACAAGAACGTAAATCGTGAATCGAAACCCAGCAAGTACAGCTATATACTCACAAAACTGTGCAACATATTCATTATGCACCATGTACAATTATCAGGTAGTCAATTATGATTGTAATCAATATATAGATATAATATCAAATAGATGTATCATGAGATCTATTATGCAATCCTATATTAATAGATAACCTTAAATCACAGGTTATATCTAATACAATTGTTCATTATTATAAGTTTGGGCTCATAGTGTGCGTACTTGGCACGCATGTACTGGAGTTTGTCAAGGGAGCTACTTAGGTCCAACACAAGTCCAGTACCCATCACATTCGATTACCGTCAAGTAAGGAGGTATAGGTCTAGTCTAAGACTATAGTTGTCGTCCAACAAAGAGGAATGTGGTTACGACACTTGGTTAATCAACTGTAAATTATCTTATATATGTTGGACCGTCAAGTCCCTTCTATTACTATCTTTGGAGCGTCTAGTCCATTACTATCTTTTGACTATTAAGTCCTTGTATACCTCCTATTTCAATTAACAAGGTTTTCCAATTATGCATTATCCTACAATTAGACTTATGTGAGACTCCTTCAAGAGATGTCTAATAATAATGCATGTATATTGGCATATTCAAAGTGTATGATGACATTTTAGAGTGCAAGCACTAAACAAACATTATATGATTATAGTTTAGTCAAACAAAAATCATAGTAGAGCACTACTATCATCAATACAACACTTAATCACAGAGCATTATAGTAAGTACACGTTAAACATATTGTACACATTGATTTTCTGAAAACATGTTTTGTTCCATATTGTAAGTGAAATCTGTACTGACCTATTTGTAATGCTTCCTGCAACAGAATCTTCAAGGACTTTAATCCTATAATTATAATATGAAACCTTTTTTAAAATCCTATTACCGAATATCAAGTCGGTAGAGATTTTGCATGCACAATTTTATTTGTGATATCAATTGCCTACAAATACATTTTCTAGCTTGTTGGGATTGTTTGGAAGCTTTAGGGACTTGGGAATAACTTTACCCTTAAGCGATACTTTGGGTAATAAGACACAACTTAGACATTTGAGAGCCAAAACCTAACCAATTTAGGATCTAGAATTTGATTAAAACCTTAGGAACTCAAAACTTTCTCAAACATCCTTTACTACCTTTAAAACCTTTTTGGACCCTCACTGGATAAATTGCACATAAAACCCTCAATTCGGACTCAAAAGGGGTGAGACCAGTTTTAAACATTTCCTGAGATCTTAGGGTTTAATCCCTCAAACGTTTGGCTTAAAACTCAATCTCAAACTCGTAAAACCAAAAATTGCTTTTTAAACAAAGGACTTGGGTTTGGAGAGATTACAGCTCTATTTTGAAATTGACACAACACACTCATTTTAAGACCAAATAGGGTCAGACCACTTTAAAAAGCTCACTGACAAACTTAAGTTTAATCTGTAAAAAGACCAAATTAAAATTCATTTGGATTCAAAAGGAATAGGGCTAGAACAGGGTTGAACTCTATAACATTCTAGTTTACAACATGTTTTAAAAGGTCCATTTGAACTTATAAACAATCCTTTATAATTTCAATAAAAATACCATCTTTAAGTTAAGATCTTAAATAAAGGTTCTAAGACTTTCCATGAAACAAATAGCTGTAAATTTTGGGAACTAAACACATAAAACTCAATTTTCTAAACCAAGGCTGAACAAGGTTCTAGATGAACAACTGGTCTTTTAGGCCCTATAACTCAAAATTCCTCCAACCGTTTGCTCTCAAATTTTGATAGAATAAAATAGACACATGGGGATTTCCAACAAGATATCATATGTATAAATCAGAGTTGTATAACTCCTTGAAAAAATTCATACAAAATGGGTTACTAGAACTGTCCAGAACCGGGTTTGCATGTTGGAATTCAATTTTCACATAAACAATCTTGCATGAAAATCTCAATATAATCCATCAAACATAAATACATTCAAGTCACAAAGGTTCTAATAATCTTAGAATAGAGAATTATCTAAAAATCCATTTCGGGGAAGGCTTGTAGTTGGGTACATCAAGAACTCCTTTGATTGCTTAGTTGATTTCCTTGCATGTTCATCACAAAACATTAGATTCTTACCAATAAATTCATGAAATTAGCAAGGAAGTGTTCTTGGATGCATGAGTTCTTCTCGGGTTGGCAAAAGGGAAAAATAATCCTTGCATGTTCAGGAATAATGGTTAGAAAACAAACCAAAAATCTTAATAATTTGCAAGGACTAGTTTTAGGTTTCCTTACCTTGAAGAAACTCGAGTTTTGATTCCTAAAATTGGTCGAATCAGACTAAGAAGATTGAAGAAGATGATGGTGTTCTTGAGGGCTTTCTTGTTCGGCAAGCTGAAAAGAGGAAGAGATTTTGAGGAAGTGTTTGAGCAGTAAGCTCAACTCTTTTCATGTTGGCCTATTTATAGAGTTTTAAAAGTTATAATTAAGTCTTAAACTTAATTAGTTAGATGATAGTGGGGAACAAATCACCCACTAATCTAGACATGCATTGGCTAATGAAGTTGATTTGTGCTTGAGAGAGTGACACTTGGAATTCACTACTTGATTCCATAAATTTCCGAAGTCGGTTGGGGACTGGAAGGTGCTGTATTCCCACTTATTTGGCCTACTATCTATTGGTGAGTGATAAGAAAATGAAACCACATGGTTCTAGTTGGAAGAAGAGCTTCCGGAAGGAAACAACATTGGTTCCTGCCTAGAATGGGCATCAGTTCACATGAGTGTAGGTTGGCCTAGAAGCCATTGCTTTGCCGGAAGGATATTGGGCCAAGGAAAGTTGGTTAGGCTGCCAAAAGGTTGCCCAGAAAGTGCCTATAGAGGCTGGAAGAGGTGGAGGGTCTTCCCAATCGAGGTGGCCGGAATGCACATTTGGTCCGGGATGGACTTATCCCATCCGAAAGGTAACGAGGTTGCAGGGTGCCTTGTTGTTTAGGAAGGCATACCGTAGGCGAGCATAGTTGAGCCGTAAGGCTTTTTCGCATGGTTTGTAGTGGGATAGCTGGAAGGCCTTGTGTGGCATAGAAGGGCTTGGTTCTTGTCGAGACACATGCCGCGATGTCCCCCTTCTTGTTCGCGTGAGTGTTGGAGATCGCTTCTTGCACATGCTATGTATGCATGGTTGGTGCGTGGGCCGAGAGGTCCTTGTGTGGCTCAGAAGGGCTCACGAGGTATCATGTTGCGACCTCGTCCTGCGCATGGCGCGGGTAGCTACCGAGAGGGACTTGGCATGTGGTCTGAAAGGGATTCCTACACATGGTCAAGTGCTTTACCATATGGTGTGGCCCTCAGTTTGGAAGAAACTTGTCGCGAAGCTTGCCCCACTCATCTCGGGTGTGCATACGTCCTGCCCATGTAGTCGGGAGGCTTGCACATGGGCTGGGTGATCCTGGCCAAAAGGCCTGGTCACTTGGCGTGATCGGAAAGCCTCTTTCTTTTTTCCTTTTCTTTTTTTATATGTTATTTATTTTATCTTCCATTCAAACTTCAAATTTAAATTCCAAACTTTAAATTTGCCTTCATTAAATTCCAATTGCTTCATTCTTCTAATTTATTTGTTGTTGGAATTCATTTCTAATAAATTCCTCATTCTCCAATATTCCAATTTATTTCTTATAATCCTTTATGTTAAATCTCCAAACTTGTAATCCTTACTCTAATTTAATCTTGAATTAATTTCCATATTTCCTTCTCTTTCCAACATTTAGGAAATTTCAACTTCGTCTATGCTCCAATCAATAATAACTCTCAAATTTATTTCTAAGGCCTTAATTATTATTATTATTTTATTTCTTCCCAATCTCCCATTTAATCCTTGTAATTTCCTTGACAATTTAATTGAGGCTTTTATTCTGATTTATTTTCTATTTAAGCATAATTAATGTATCTCAAGCCTTTTAATCCCATTTTAAATTCTGACTTACTTAATGCGTAATCTTTAATATTAAATCTTCATTACGCATTAATCATTTAGAGAATGTCAAATATTTATGACATTATTACAACAATAATATTCATAATTTACCTAATCATCTTTTACGAATTTAAAGCATAAAATACTTGCACATGATTACCGTGTAAAATTCACCTTGAAACAATTTAATTAAGATTAGGATACTAATCTAAGGACGTGGACTTTCGGTGTTTCACAATTTTGTAATTTCTTGTTTTGGGCTTTGCTTTATAATTGGGCTTTTGGGAGAATTAGAAACATAGGAAATTCATTCTATCAGAAAAAGGGAAAGTATTGAAAGAGTGCTTGTGAGAGGGGAAAACTGGTTTAGTTTTCGGGGATCTCTTGGAGAAGTAATTTTGTATTGATACTTGTAATCCCGATTCGATTGATAGTGGACCACCAGGCTGACGTATGCTATTTTTGGGCCAAAACATGGTAAATCTTTATGCCTCTTTTCATCTCTTTGTTCTTGTTATATTGCTTGGTTGATTCTTTGCAATTGTCATCATTATTCCGCATGTATGTGCTCGGTTTTTCACAACAAATTGGTATCAAAGCAGATTGATTGGTTTTCTGTGTTTTGGTTTTTATTCACTAGTTATTCACCAATGTTCGGGTTTGTAATTGTGCCCACCAGGTGTTTGAAGAAAATTATGTGAGATGGTTAGTTTGAATTCCAAGGTGAAAATTGAGAAGTTTGATAGGTATAACGAATTTAGGTTATGGAAAATGAAGATGCTAGAATATCTAGGCAACTTGGCCTAGATTTAGTGCTAGGGGGAGAGAATAAACTCCCGGAGTCCATAGAGGGAAGAAAAGAAGCGGGAGGTTCTCAAGAGAGCCCATAACACTTTAATTCTCAGCCTCAGTGACAAGGTGCTAAGGGAGATCATGAAAACCACTTAATTTGATTTTGATTAGACTCATTTTTTCACATTAGTTTCCAAATAGACTCATTTTCACTTAATTTCTTAAAAAACCATTTAATTTGATTTTGATTTAAGTAGAAATCATTTCCATTAACTTCCTAAGATATTACGGGTTCATCTATAGAAATTTTGGTTCAAGAATGCATGTTTTGACTTGAAAACCAAAATTTTCATTTTTACCCCAATTATGCTTAATTTTACATATTACAGCTCAATCTTGTAAAATTCATAACTAATTCAATTTGAAACATTTTCGGTTGAAACCAATGGGAAAATGTCACTAACTTCTTAAATTATATCCTATAAAAATGGTAGGATCAAAAAAAATTTCCTTCATAGCCAAACCAACAAAAACAGAGGGGACCAAACTCTGTTTTGGTATAGCCCCTTTTTGTAAAGTTCATCTTCCTTTGTATTTAAATCCTTCAAAACCTCTCCATTATGGACCAAATTAAATTTTGATACATCAATGGACATTATTAGGGTTTTCATGTAAAATAAATTTCTCAATTTAGGAACTTCTAAGTCTTGAAATAATTTTAACAAAATCCATACTCAAAACCAGATTTTCAGTGAACACTTCCTATTCAAAGTCCTATAACTCCCAATTTAGCCAATGAAAAAATCTGAGATTTTGCTACATAAAAGTAGATATATAAAGCTTTCTAAAAAGCTATTAAACATTGAAATTTGAGTTCTACAAGTCATACAATGAACCAAAACATTTCAGCATAAAAATCAGTCCAAAACCGGGTTCATGTACCTTGAACTTTTAACATGAACAAATCAATATACTTTCACATACAATACTATAATTTCCATTAAGAGTTCAATCAAACAGTATTACCTTTGATAGAGCTCAAAATTCCATGGTTAGGGGCTCAAAATTCCATGATAGAGCTCAATACTATAATTTAGTGTTTCTTGGCCAGGAAAGAGGAAAGAAGAACTTTCATGTTCTTCTAGTGTTTTTTTTTCTTCCCACTCTTTTTCCCCTTTCTCCCATTTCTTTTCTTTGGCAATTCCTTGCCTTAACCGACACCAACATTTGTGGTATTAATTTATGTATTCAATTTTGCATTAAAAATGCTTGACACATGGCTTAAACAAAGCCACAAATTCCTTTTCTTTTCTTTTTTCTCAATTTTTTCTTTCTTTTCAGTTATTTTTATAAAATAATTATTTAAATTAAAAATAAATACTAATAATAATTCCATTATATTTGCATAACAAATAATTTAAAGTTGTTTAAGATGTTGTATAAATTTGGAACACAAAAATGAGAAGAAAACCGAAAGGCCATAGATTCGCTGCTGGCAAAAACCATTCTCGCCGTCGGCGAGAAAGGTGATAAAATTCCATACAAAAACCAGTGGAAAATTCGTCGCGGCGAATTCTTTTCTTGCCTCCGACTGGCATTGCGACAAAGGATCTCGCCGCCGGCGAGTTACGCTGAATTTGTTAAACTTATCATGTTTTGTAATTTTCTCATTATGGTATAAAAATAAATATATATATTTATTTAGTTATCATTTTGAATATAATTACATAGATTTTTCGGGGTATCACACTTAACCGAACTTTATCTCTTTTAATTCATTCTTTATCACTTGATCACCTTTGCCAACTTGACCATCGGAACTCCTTTGGCTAGCACTACTCTGGTATCAAGAACTTCACAATCACCCTCTCTTTCTCTGTGTCTTTGCTTGCAGATCTAACAAGTTGCTGGTCGCCTTATTCTCACAAATTCAATTGTAAAATTCCCGACTATCTATAGAATCCAATGCTCTTTGACTTAAACTGTTAAACTCTAACTTTGGCTAGTCAAATAGATCCGGATTAGGTCTGGACCAGGTGAGGTGATTGGTGTGATCTTAAGCCTTAAAATTATTATTTTTTGGGTTTTTTCTTATTTTGATGAACTTTGATCCCAATAATTAGAATTTTGATTTTATGAGTATTTTAATTCTAACTTAAACAATTAAAAAATTCACATTTTTAATTTATTCCTTTTTCTATTACTGCTTAATTTTACTCGACTTATCCAAATTCGACTTTAAACTTTTTAAAATTTAGATTCTAATTCCAAGTATGCTTTTAAATTTTAACAAAATTCAAATTTGATATTTCAAATCACGTCCAATCCGCCGCAATATATTTTGGTATTTTCCATTCAAAAAGAAAGTAGAAGCTAGCAGCGGGGTGGGGTGTTGTAGTACGGAGTTTGAGAGTTGTGAAAGTGCCAGTGGGACCACTAAGCCAAAGACACACGAGTGGATAACGAAAAGAAAAAGAAAAAGTAGCAGATGTCGCACGCTGTTTTCGAATAAGTTGGAGACGTGGATCACCATTATTATATGATATCCATAATGGCCTACAGAATAAAATATTATATGCTTTTTGCTAATGCCTCCATCACATATACACCAAATACCTTTTTCTTTTTTCTTTTTTCCTTCTAAGGTCCATATATATTTAAACAAAATCCAATTGGTCTAAATTTATGAATTATTATTCATTATTCTTATGTAGTTCATTAAAAAAGTATTAAATATATTCTCAAGAGATTTTTTTTATTTATTTTTTTACTCCAATTTTTCAATTTATAATAGTGTAACCATTTTTTTTTTAACATTTATATACATGTTCACGACAAAGTAAGTAAAATTCCAATTGGTAAGAAAGATATGTGTAAATAGAGAAATTTTAGGCTCTAATTCTGAAACTAACTAGAATATTAATAAAATTTTAAAAAGAACATTTAAATTTTTTTGAAATGTATTTCCCGTTTTGAGAAAAGATTAAAAAAATCCAACAAATTAAATATATTTTCTATTTATTTTTTTATTTTAAAATTCTATATAAGACAAAAGCATAAATGTAAAAAGAAAAGAATAATTTTTCAAATAAAAAAATAAATATTCAAGAAAAATCTAAAAAATAAATTTCACGAAATTTGCTTCAAATCTTGAGCTCTCCTCAAATTTTTATTCCATACAATTTCTACTTATTCATTTCATTATTTAAACTTTAATGCTTAGAATATAAATGGTTTTCTCGTTGAGGTGGATGGGATTTGCAACGATAGCGATTTGACCCCAATTAATCAACTTGCAAGCCGTAGCATTCTTTTAGAAAGATAAAGCTAGACATATAGTCAATTTCTTCTTTTATCATTTCTCTTACCCCCTTGATCGGTACGAGGGACAAGTAAAAGAGAGAAAGGAATAAAGAAAAAACGAAAAATGATGTGCAATTATTTGATAGAAGAAATTTAAAAATAAAAAATGAGAGGGATTTAAAAGTTAATTAATATGACATTTATATCATTAGTTAATATACTAGATATATATAGTATATAATTATTTGATTGAGAAGATGGAATAAAAAATATAAAAGAATACAAACAAAGCATTAGAGTATGGTTCGGTTATACAATAAAGTAATTGCCCTTTTTTGACTTAGTGAGCATTATTTTCAAGTCTTGTCACCACATATATATGCAACTCCCTATAAAGAAAAAGCCAAATATATATAAAGTGAGCAAGTTGTATTTAATATGTGGGATATCACTTTAGTTTTGAATTATAAGTTTGTATTAAATTAAATTAAGAAAAGAATGATAGAGCATATCTGATTATATTACTTGTCCATGCAACAAAGCCAAATTTATTATAAAAGCTCAAAATTATTGGAAGAACAAGAAAGTAAAACAACTTACTATAAAAACTTAACAAGACTCGATATTACAAGCGCATCATTAGACATAAAATAAAAATAAACACACAAAATCAGACACGTGCTATTATAGACCAAACATAAACACATACTTCTTGTTTATATTAAATCCTACTCTAAATTTTCAATTCACCTGACGTTGAGTCAATTCAAACTTTTATTCTTATTTTCTTATAACTCTCCCTCCACAAGTGTAGGTAACATTGCAAGTCTCACCGACGAAGAGCGAGTACTCATGAATAGGCCTAGACAGGAAATTAGGCAAACGAACCAGCATGTCACAAACACAATCGTTGTCAATCTCATACAACCATCGGCAGCAATCTTCTTCCTCTGGTGTGCCGTGGTGATGGTGTCGGTGACGATGGCCATGTTTGCGGCGGCGGCCGTGGTCGTTAGAAGCCGGTGTAGATGAAGGTGGTGGCGGTATAGGGCTGAAAGGTATCATGGAGCAAGCGTAGTTGGCCAATGCATATTGGGATGCGCACACAGGGCGGGGAGTCACTCCCGGTGCAGGCGGGACCGCACCTTCCATTTTGGGAAGCCATGGAAGGAGAATTAAGCATGAGAAGAATGTTAGTTTGAGGAATTTGGCTCTCTCCATGAGAGTTTGTGATGAACTATATTGCATATGTAAAAGAGAAAATTTTGTGAAATGGGGTTTTAGTGTTTCGAATTATAAGGCCCTGCAGGTTCAATTTATATGCAAAAATGTAGTTGTTTAGGCTCGGTGTTGTTTGTTTCCTTTTTGGTTTAGTTTTTTGGTGGGTGTGGATTAATTAACAAGTAAAAGTAGAATTACAAAGAGGGTGAGTTCCAGGTTTTGAATTGGTTGAGTTTTTTGTTCATTCTTTTTGTGTGATTGACTTCGTTAGGTGACTTGTGGATTTTCTTTATTAAAATATTAATGTTGAATGACCCAACTTTCTCTGCTCCTAGAAATTGTAGGAACTCGTGAGCCTTCTGCATGGGGAGGGATTCTGGACCTATATATGGTTTTATAGGTGATAGTGTTTAATTGGGGGGACTCACCAATCTTTTAGAAGTTTGTTATAATCAAAATTACCAATGTTTCTAAATGATATCTCAAAACAATATCAATTCTCTTTGGTTGTGTTTTGGATAGCAAGATAATTGGATGTGATTATTGTTTCATTTATATTAAAAGTCGAGCAATAATCTCATCCAATCCTACCTATACAATCTCACATTATCCTGCCTATTCAAACTAGGCCTATGAGAAAGAGTACTTCAATTTTGGAGTTCCAGTCAAGTAAATACACAATTCATCCCAATTCTTATAAATATTAATTATGTTGAACCAGTTCTTGCTCGACAAGGTACGAAAAAACACAAAAAAATCATAATTAAAGCCACCATGTCCTCCTCTTCTGCCTCATTCCAAAAACAGATGGTTGTAGAAATTCACATGATTCTTTTAGCAAACTTCTACACTATGTAGGAGGCTAGTTATTGCAAGTGCAAAAAACAGAGCTAAAGACCAAGTTCGTTACCATTTAACCAGACATGCATATGCCTACAATCTCTATGTGTTCTATGCATATGAGCTTAACAATATTCCTAGGTAGAGAGGAAAAGTGAGGAAGGAAAGAGATATAGGGATTTTAGTAAGCACAATGAAAAATTGGGTTGTTTAGTAAGTGGTTGCAATTTGCAAATAATAGAATGTCGATAAGCAGTGAAGAATATAAACAAACTTAAAACTATCAAATCTGCATCACAAGATCAACAAGTATAAACACTTCAATCTTCTAACCATCTTAGATTCACCCACATTGTCAAGTTTAGGTGACCATTATCATATAATCAGCTGCAAGCACTAATAAGAAGAAAAAAAGAGGCACTTTCCTGTTAATCTACTCGCTCTTTATAGCCATCATTTCCATGTCCTTATTGATCTCCTCCCTCTGCAATCTCAGCTGCTCAGCTCTCTCCCTCCAACCTTCTTCCAACATCTCCACAAACTTATCCTTTATCTCAAGCAGCGGATCGCGATCAATCAGCTCATCATCCTTGTATGCTTCCCTCAACACTGCCGTCTTAATCCCGCCTTTCAACGACATATAGAAAATCCCCGAATGCCTGGTGAAAACACTGGAGAAAGCATTCGAAAATCTGTACTCTTCGCTGAACTTGCCGAGTATTGGTACAGGAACCCTCTTGTACAAAGAAAGAGATAACAACTCATGAAACACCCCAACAGTTCTCTTCTCCATTAATGGCGAAGCTTGGTCCAAATGTGACACGTCCTCATATGGCGAAATGTAATCCAGCTCCATCCAATCCCTCACCCACTCCCTCATTTCCTTCTTCAAGAAAAACCCAGATGGAAGCTTGTAATGGAAATTGGGACGAGTCCGGATTCCTGTTAACTTCGATTCCTCCTCTGCTCTTTGCTCGATTACGGCTTTCGCAAAATCAGGATTCCAAGAAACCAATTCAAGAAACGATTTCCCTTCTCCTGGTGATCCTACTAGCCTGAAATACTGAGAATACTTAGGCACCAAATTAACCATAAAATCGTTCGGAAACCCAAATTCCCTCTTCACATGAACTAATTTATCTGCGCTAATCACTCTATCCTTGGACATCATCAACAATTTACACAATTTAGACACAATCAAAGGCTCATTTTCCTGAACAATCCTATTCTCTTCTTCAAGAAATTGTTTCAGCCTATCGCTAATTCGAACAAACTGAACAGGCTCCGTCTTGGGTTTGATTCTATCATAGTAAACATCAAACAAACCAGGGTTTTGATTCAGAAAAGTTTTGATTTTGACATTGAGGCGCAATCTTTCGCGCCGTTTTTCGAGGTATCGAAGAGGGATTACTTGACCCGGTTCGTTGAGAACCTCTTTGACGACCCGGGCACAAAGCTTGTACTTTTTGTCCTTTTCAATAGCTCGGTCTAGGTTTTGGTCTTTTCGCCAAACCACTTTTAGGCTCGAAATCGCTCTGGTTTGGAGATTGATTTCTGGGTTGGTGTTTGATGTGAAAATTGTTTTGAATTCTAGCAAGAAGGAGGAAACACTTCGGGTTTTGAGGAACATACCTGGAATGATCGATCGAGCGAACCAACAGTGAGAAGTTTGAGTTTCAGAGAAGCAGAGGAAGAAGGAGAATAACCGTGGAAGGACGAACGAGACCGAACGATAGTTTCGGCCAGGGTTTTAGTTTCGTGGGCCGGACCATATCAAGGCCCACCCAAAAGTTTTAGCGAGGGCCTGTAAAATCTTGGCCCTTGAAGCCCAAAGTTTTTTTTTTTTTCATTTGAAAGGTCCAAACGGATATATATATTCTTTTTAACGAAGAACATTATAGTTTTCAAATATAAAATAATGGTTAAATTTTACTAAAGACCCTAATCAATGCACAAAGTATAATAACATTACCTACATTTTACTAAGAAGAATGATAGTGTCAGATGCGATTGATGCATCTCAGTCCTCCGTGTCTTACATGAGATCCACCTCGATCAAAATAAATTGTAATTAAAATTTAGTGAAAAATTTATTAAGATTATGATATTTTTTTAATTTTTTAGAAATCGCAATGAATATATGGTATAATTTTAGTTTATGTATCTTGTATAGACTTAAATCTACAATTGAATTTGTTAGGGTACCAACAACCTGTAAACCTGTAAAAAGAAAGGATAAGCAAGACAATCTTGACACCAAGATGGTGCCGACCAAAGTCACTCCAATGCTCAACTTAGCAATTGATTATAAGAATAAGGATAAGAAGTAAATTGAATAATTTTATACTTAAATACCAATAAATTATCAACCAATGTTGAATCTAAGTAACGGTATTTGAGAAATCTGTTCGGAACGGTGAGTCAGAAGGGATACGAATGATCGATGATTGATCAAAGTGTAGTTGACTAGTGGTGGCGTAAAGATGAGACTGTAAAATAAGCAGAGTAGAATGCAAGAGTTTTCTTAAGATATGTATTTCATAGGTCATCGTGCCTTTAAAAGACTTTTGAGCATCCTTTTATAGAGTTTTGGGACTCCCCGTTGAATTTTCAATCGCACCATGCCACTTTCAAAAGCTATTCGAGATTCTCGCTCAAGTGGTTGAACGATCCTTGGATAAGTCAAAAAGGTTTAGGCTATCCCGGAAGACCGTTCTGCAGTTTTGTACGGAAATGAAGACTAAGTTTGTTCGGTCTAGTCCAGTCATGATTCATCACTCATGGAATAATGTTCCCATTCCATTTAGATATATAGATAAATTCTGAGCCAATATAGTCCGAGCGGAACATACCTGTGTTGGGCTGGCCCAGTGGGCTTGACTTCAAGGCCTATTTTCGTAGTATGGGGCCCATGTCCATATGGTTTCTATTAGGGAATATTCCCAACGGGTATGATCTGGACAAATTACAGCAAAAAATAACCAAGTTTCTGATACCTAAAGTCTGATCCAGTCTTATGCTTGATGGCTAACTGTAACGATCGGAGAAGTCTGAAAATGGACAATCACATTGCGACTGGACCTGACAATCGACAAGCCTGAAACCCACCCCCCCGGAGCTGAGCCAAGCCTGACCGAGCCTAAGGCTGACCGAGCTGCTTGCCCTAGCCGAGCTGTCTAGTTTGGCTGAACTGTATAGTCTGGCTGAACTACATGGTCTGGTAGAGCTGCTTGGCCTGGCCTAGTCGAGTTGTCTAGCCTAGCCGAGCTGCATGGCCTATCCGAGCTACTTGGCCTAGCCGAGCTTTTGGCCTAACCAAAGTACCATTGAGCCATG
>WUAT03179669.1:0-11873 GCA_010015005.3 Ulmus americana | reverse complement strand
TAAATCATCAATACAACACTTAATCATATAGCAACACAGTAAGTACATGTTAAACATATTGCACACAATTGATTTTCTGAAAATATGTTTTTTTCAGTGTTGTAGTAAGATCTGTACTTACCTCTTTGCTACGCTTCCTACTCCAGATCTTTTCCTATGAAACGCAACCCTAACCCTGAGCATACACTACTTGTATTAGTCACCGGTTTCCATAATGACTTTTCAAACAACACAATAATTAGCGATCTTAAGGTCGCCGAGGCATTGGATTCTGTCCTTTTTTACTTGTAAATACTTTGAGCCCTCGAGGAATTTATCTTTATATGATATATTTCATCTTTTGCTATATGACATGTTGTATGTTAATAATAACCAATCTTAAAAGGAACACACAATAAACATGCTAACAATGAAAATTTTCAATTACCAACTTCAGATGAAAAAAATATGAATCAAAGGTCAGGATGACACATGATGTAATGCCGTCTAAATCAAAGGTCAGGACGACATATGATTTAGCGCCATCTTATTGTGTCTAGTAAGAGCAAAGAGCTAATTGCAACAAGAGTCGGTACGACATATGATATAGTACTAACCTTGGGGGTCAAGCAAGAGTGTAAAACTGGGTTGATGGTATTCCTGGGGCAGAGTAGGGTATAGTGCCAATTGAACTAAAGGTCAGGGCGACACATGATGTATGCCGAGTTGTGTCCAAGATGTCAAAGTAGAACTGGCTAACTCTATCCCCCTAGTCTAAGTGCAATACTCGGTGGAGTGCTAGTCTTAGACTATTAGTTTAGTACGGGCATTAGATGGTTTCTATTCGAGTTGGTGTAGGGCTAGCTAGAGTAAAGGGTGGGTATGTTAGACCAGTACTAGCTGTCCCCCAGTGAGAGTGTCTAGCCGACCTACAAAACATGGGTTAGGGTGGCCGATAACAGATGCTCAAGTTTGTAACCATTCGACATGAATAAGCAAATAAGAGGTTGTAGAGTGTGACAATACCCCCTGTCAAATGGTAGTACAGAATTGTTGGACAACTACAAGACAAAGAAGAGAGCCCTCCAATGCTTAAGTCAATACTCAGTTGACAAGATAATCAATAGAAAGCAGAGCGAGAGATACTTCCTGTGGCAGTGGAGGAGTCAGATAACTGAGTACCTGCATGAGATGTGAGCTAGGAAAGGTAGCTAATGGCCAACACCAAGTTATTAAACACAAAACAAACTTACAACGAGGCGAGGTGAATCGCAAAGTGCCGAGGCGAGACTCGACACTCTTTATACTTGAGATTCTTCACAACAATTAGTCAAATTGAGATCGATATCTCTTGACTAAGCTGTGAGCAAAGTCAATCTTGCCTTATCGATTAAGGCAAGACTTGATCCTTTCGTCATTACAAGAGCCCCAAGTAATATGTTATTATAAGGCTTCTTGTCTTGAGGGATCAATCATTAACATTCGGACGAAGCTTGTCTTGTCAGGACACATTCAGTTTCGTTAAGATAAGTATATCATTTGATAGTTGATTCACCTTCCCCTGAATGTATGATGAGTTGGCTTGATCCTCATATTCAAGCCACCCCTATAAATACCTTTCATTAATCACTTCACATGGTACGCACTAAAAAACCTAAGCTGTTTTCTCTATTGGATTACTTACTTCGCTTTCTGACTTAAGCATCAGAGTGTAATCGGAAGAACAGCTCCCCCGACCTCTTATTGTTTTTTGTTTTGCAAGATAGACTAGTGTTGACGTCAGCCTATCCTACCTTTATAGACTGTGCTCACTCCAAGTCAACCTCCTGACTAGGCCACTTCTATCTGAGTTATTCATCATGACGTGGATCTTTGTTGACATAATCCGACGTTGACCGTTATTCCATTTTTTGGCATTAACACAATTAATAGTTTTCTTAATCAAAATATTTTCAGACCAAGAGTTTTCAAATGACAGTGTTACAAGTTTTTAGCGTAAGATTATTTCTGATACGCACAAGGTGTTTTAAATTAAATATATATTTATATATTTTTACTCTGATTTTCACTGTGTTTTGGTAACAAAAGTCTGGGTAGATTTTGGGTCGCTACATAATGAGTTTGGGGATGGTTTTGTAACAAAATTTAAAATGAGGATGAGATTGCTTAATACGACAAAGGTTGAGGATCGTGAGCATTATTAACCCTTTTATTTAAATTTTAACAAAAATAAGAAAAATGTCTAATAGCATGTTATGGGAAGAAAAGAAAAGAAAAACTCTAATATTATTATAAAATAAAATTTTACAATAATATTGGTGTATGAATTTATGTTATTGAACAAGCATTTTCAAATTAGATTGAATAAAAAAATCAATTTACATAGATCGGCAAGGGTATGATTTCTTCCCATAAATGCTACCTAAAAAAATCAATCTTCGAAAAAACTACAAAGAAGAGTAGTAGGTTGCGTAATAATTGGAGTTGGGTTTGCATATTGATATAAGCAAAACAAAAGGGAAGATGATGGTAATTGGGTTGCGACGGCAAAGGGCTGCGATTGGGACACTACAAGTGACCATAAAAAGGGGTCCCAATCACTTGTAGGGTACTCTTTGTAAGCGGATTGGTTCACAATAATATACTATCTATATTATTAATATTATCTCTTTTTATTATTTAAAATACTCTGAAACAAAAAAAAAATACTGTTTAAAATATTCTATTTATAATATTTTACTTATAATACTACAGAATACTGAACTAAACAGTACATTTTCAAACTATTCCTCAATCAAGTATAGTTCTTGCAATTGACGTAAATTCATATGTATATCTATATATTGTGTCTCGCCGCTCTTTTTACCGCAGATAAACTTACAATTTTGTTACCACTACTCCATTTTAAGAATTTTTGGCTCCCAAATTGTCTCCAACAATATAGATGGTCAGATCTAAATTACGAAAAAGGGGTTGCCAACAACCTGCACATACAACAAAAATAGAGAAGATCGTAAGAGTTCCTTGACATCAAGATGGTGTTGGCCAATGGAGCTTCAACAGTCAAGTTAGAGAAAGTAGAATAAAATTAAAAACAAATAATTTAATATTCAATAATTTAACATAATTTATAATTTTTAAAAAATTAAACATTAAAATTCAAAAACATCAAAAACCAATTTCAATAAGTAAAAATAATAATAATAAAATACAAAACAAAACAAGTATAATATCAAAGCGAACCTAACAAAGAACAACCAAATAAGTTCATAACTCATTTCAATCATATTTACCCAAAAAAAAAAAAAAAAAAACTCTTTTCAATCAAATAAAAGACAAAAGGTAAATAAAAGTTGAAAAATTACCTTTGGTTAAAGATTTGATTATAGATTTCTAATTATTAAAAAAATGAAACGAACATGTTTATATTTTAAATATATATAAATGATATAAATATATTAATAATTTAGTTTGGTTCGATTTAATTCGGTTATAATTTTGAAAATTTACATTGAATCGAATGTGAAATTTTTTCTAATTAAACTAATTAATCATAAAAAATCGCACCAAGCTGTATGATTCAATTTAAATTTATCATTTTTGTAGGTTTATTCGGAACTATGAACTGCCCTAATTTCAATGTCAATAAATAGTAAATTTAAGAAGTTTAATAACATTAAAAATAAATAAATAAAAATTGGGAACAAGTTGTCAATTCTCCCAAAGTATAGGGGTAAAAGAGCAAAAATCCTTCTGAAAAATAGAAAAATAAGAGCGAAGACAAATTAATGCTTAGAACATTCAAAGATGAGGGTCACGTTGCTCTGCAACTCCTCATCCTCACTTCCACTCTCACAATCCAACATCTCAAAACCTCCGTTAATCCCCAATTTCAAATCCCCAAATTTGGCTAAAAAAACCCTAATTGGAGCTCTATCTGGTGTTCTTTCCTTTGGGCTTCTCGTCTCGTCTCCCTCTTCTGTTGCTTTCGAATCTCCTTCCGTTCAACTTCCTTCGCCTCCTTCTTCTTCCCCCGAGTATTGTCGCGATGAACAGCTAGTAGATAGGGCCGATGCAGAGTCTGATACTGTCGTTACCGATGAGGGAATTGTCGAGGAAGCTTGGGAAATCGTCAATGGTAGTTTTCTTGATACCGGTCGCCATCGCTGGTCGCCAGAAACTTGGAAGGTGCTTGATTTAATATAAATGCTGATAATGATTTCTTAATTATAAATCAATGATCAAATTGTTGTTAATGTTTGAGTTTGCGCGGCAAAATTTTCAAGTAACCATACCAAAAAATGTTGCTTTTTCTGAGGACCCAATAGGGGCATGTGTATGATGAACACAAATGTTGATGCTTGCAGCGAAAGAAAGAAGATATTAGGAGTACCTCAATCCAGTCCAGAACGAAGGCTCATGATATAATTAAGCGTATGTTGGCCAGCTTGGGGGATCCTTATACGCGTTTTCTTGAACCTGAGCAGGTAAATTGCTTTAGAACCTCAGTGCCTTTCTCTTGTTCCGGTAATTTGTGTAAGTTTTTGAAAATTGGTTCTCTTCTTTTTTGTTGGTATGCATTGATTAACATATATATCAAATTTGCACCTTTAGTTTTATTCTTGTATGTACAAGTGCTGTTTACTTACAAGCTTTTACAGTCTTCTCATTTCATGGAATGTCTTGCTTTTGTCGTTGTTGAAAGTTCTCCAAGATGGCGAGGTATGACCTGAGTGGTATTGGAATAAATATTAAGGAAGTTCCAGATGAAAATGGTGGTGTTAAACTGAAAGTACTGGGAGTTGTATTGGATGGCCCTGCACATTCTGCTGGTGTGAGACAGGTAACTGTAAATAAGCAATATACTAGTGCTGTCTTGTCTTCTGTTTATTTGAGTCTTTATGATTTGAATTTTGATTTGCTAGGGATTATCTGTCAATGTACCATTCCAATCTCCTGTGTGAAGGAGGATCTTTAGAATATTTAGTTGTTTAAATAATTCAAAGCCACCCTAGCTTAAACATCAATATGCATTTACCTTTCTTCATTATTTTGTTTTTCATCTGTTTTTAGTTGTCATAAACTTAATTTTTCACAATATTAGCATTCTAATCTGTTATTTCTTTGGTTTCTTGAATTAGCATGCCAATCGGTAACAATCTATTTTCTTTTCGTAGGATGATGAAGTATTAGCTGTTAACGGATTGGATGTGACAGGAAAATCGGCATTTGAAGTATTATCTTTGTTACAAGGCCCTAATGAAACCTTCGTGACTCTCAAGGTTGTGATTCTACTTCTAGGGGAGTTCATTTTGTTCCTGCTACTAAACAACAATAATTTATCTTGTTTTCAGAGAATTATTGTATCTCATTTTATTGTAGTTTTTTCTTTTAATGTTTCCGCTAATCATTTTTCAGAATAAACATTGTTATTTATAGGTCAAGCATGGAAATTGTGGGCCTACTCAATCTATTGAAGTTGAGAGACAACTGGTTGCTCGAACCCCTGTGTTTTACAGGTTTGAACAAATGGAAAATGGGACCATGTCAGTAGGATACATGCGCTTAAAAGAGTTCAATGCATTGGCTAGGAAAGATTTGGTCATTGGTATGTCTCTAATAAATGATGCTAATGCTTTTTATTGATGACTTGGCAAGATATGCATGTTAAATTATCATTTTTCCCCAAAAGATTAAGCTATTAGGAGATGAGTCAACTATAGTATTATACCCAATGTAGAATTATCTCTGACATGTTACAATTATGTGTCTTTTGAGTAAACACCTTTATAATGTTCTGTTTTCTGGACAATAGTATAAAATGAAAGGAAAAGAAAGAATAAGTGTTAAAATAAAAATAAACGTTTCCCTGTACTGCTTTGATGGAGAAGCCAAGTGAGGAATTAACCCTTTTTATTGTACTGAAATATGAATGAAGTAAGCCCATAGGCAAAGTGTCCAAAAATAGGTCCCTTTGATGCAACTTACGTTGGTTCAACTTTGAACTTCTCTGAAATTGTCTAAGCACTCCAAACTTCAAGGAAAATCTGCTCATTTTTATTTGTTCTCTGAATATTTTTTTTTGCTTACTTGATACTTTATGTCTTTACCTTATTCATATCCACGATAGGGATCTTGTTCTTTTTTAACTTACAGTTATGCAGTTTTAATTTTAGTTTCAATTGGTTCTCTCTTTAATGGCTAGATTAAGGAAATAATTATTGTTTCAGCGATGAAACGACTTCAAGATATGGGTGCATCATATTTCGTTCTGGATCTTAGAGATAATCTTGGTGGACTGGTACAGGTCTGATTAGTTTACCTCGTACCTTCAACTTTGAGTTTAACACTTGATCATCCAATTATTGAAAAAAAATGTTCTTAATCCTTTAAGACAACCCCATCCCCTCCCTCCGAAAAAAAAGAAGAAAAAAAGTCCATTTTATCTTGACAAGTCATGCAGAGATGAATTGGATTACAATTTATTTTTCCGTTAATATCATTAAAGGGTCCATACATACTTCTGCACCGTCTAAGAATTTCTGCTTGGTTGATTTTCAAAGTTGAATAAGATTGAAGCTACTCACTTGAACTGTTATGTATGCCTTCCATTCCTCTATCATGTAGATTTGATGCTGCATCTAGTTCAATTACATGTGCATGTCAATAGTTGTACTTTGTTTTGATTCAGTAGTATAATTTAGTATTTTTTATTTTATAACTTTGCAATTTCAGGCTGGAATAGAAATTGCCAAGGTTTTCCTAAATGAAGGGGATACGGTGAGTCAATTTACGAGATTCAACCTTTCAAAAACATTTTTTCATTTTTCTTCCTCTCTCATATGCGAACAATATTATGTTTAATACTTAACACTATTCCTCTATTGTCCAGGCTCCCGAAGTAGTTGGCTTGTCTTTTAGTTGTTTGTTATGATTTTTTTTATAACATTTATGAATATAGTAAGTAGGTCAGTATTAAGTTTCTTATTTTTACGACGTCTGATTTCTTTTCGTAGTAAGTTAAATTTTTTCATTGTAAGACTTAAGAATTAAGAGGCTTGGGTAGTCATGTGATTTCATATAAGTTTTTTCGATATAAGATTATATTTTGTTCTGATTTGTTTCTATATTTTAGTAAAATTAAACCTTATCAAATTCGTAACTCTGATAATGATAATTCATGGTGCTTGTCTGTTTTCTTCAGCCTTTCCTTGTCCGAAGTTCCATTAGTGTACTTTCTAGATTTTAGCAGCACCTTGTCAAATTCTTCACCAAAACACATTCTTTCTTCAACGTTTCCTGCAAACATGTCTGTATGTTTAGGGTTATATTGACAAAAACTTTAATCAACTGAGTTTGTTAGTAGTTGGGACCAGAATAACTGCTGTTTTCCTGTTTTTGGCAAAAGATTATGCTATTTAGTTGTTGATCTATCAGCTACTCTACGAGATTTCTTTTTATTCTCTGTTGCTTATATGTGTTTTAGTATGATAAATGTTTGATGTGACGTATTCTTCTCCGATTTTCATAACAGGTGATTTATACTGTTGGAAGGGATCCTCAGTACCAACAAACTATTGTTGCTGATGCTGCACCTTTGACTACAGCTCCTCTCATTGTATGTACCTGTTCTTTTATCAATAGCATGAATAAGTTAAAACCGTTGGTATAACTCTCTTCTTGGTTAAAGGTCATGCTCTTATTAGCATCATTGTCAATATCCTGAATCAATTTGTTTGCTCCCCACTTGAACAGGAGGATGGAAAATGATGACATAGTTTGTTTTAAGATGGATTTCCGTACAGTTATTTAACTAAGACCAAATCAGTCAAATATAGAATATGGAAAGCATAAGAACAGTATAGTCACGGCTCTCCATTAAGAAGGAAAAATTGTGGTTTCATTCTGTAATAGTGCAATTTCAGTAAGGCAGTTTGAGCTTTAACTGTTTTTACCAGACAATCTGTTCTGTGTGTAGTATTGGGTTGCAATTCCATCAGCTGAGTTGAGTAACGTGCAGTGAAATTCAGACTCAAACGTGTGATTTCTGCAAAATTTGTCTTTAATGTAATGTCAAGTAATGGGGATGAAGACTGGTACCAGATTACAATCCAGCAAATTTTAGTCAAAAGATTTTAGATAATACAGTATAGACTCTAGTCTCATGCAGTTTAGACCCTCTTTGTTCATAGCCTATTAAAGTCTCGCATTAGTAAAATGGTGTCATTTTCTGTAAAAAAGAAACACACTGATAAGTGAACCTCTATAACTTCTGTGTACCCTTAAAACCTTATTCCCATATGATGCATATTCTTTCTAGTAATTTGACTTCTTAATTTTTTGCTGGACTTTTTGCTCAAAGGATCTTATGATCATGTTTTTTTTTTGCGAACTAGCTAGGAAGAGTGGCAATGTAGTTAAACTTTTTCTTGTGACAAGACTCTTTGTCTCACTTCTACTGCAGGTTATGGTGAACAACAATACTGCTAGTGCAAGTGAAATTGTGAGTAGCTTTGGTTGACCAAATTGTGGACTATTGCTTATTGCTTCAACAAGCTTAATATTATAGGCAGTGACATCTCTTCTTGCAGGTTGCTTCTGCGCTGCATGATAATTGTAGAGCTGTTCTTGTCGGTGAAAGAACGTTTGGCAAGGTAAATATTTAATAGTTGCTGCTAATATTCTTAATTTTTCACTACTGCTTCAAATTTTGTCTTCTTATATCTATTTATGTTGTACAACGTAGTATCTGTAGTCTATACTGCAGCAACTTTGATGCAGTGAATTTCATTTTGATGGTAAAATAACTTCCTTTCAGGGTTGACATTAGAAATCAGAATTCTGTCACTTTTTGATTTAAAATGCAAAACATGAGCAGCAAACTGATCAAATATCGGCAATATCTAATACATAGAACCCTGTTTTAATAGGGTTTGATCCAATCTGTATTTGAACTTCATGATGGATCCGGTGTAGTCATCACTGTTGGGAAGTATGTCACACCAAGCCAAAAGGACATAAATGGCAATGGGATCGAGCCTGATTATCGAAATTTCCCAGGTAGAACGCTTTACAGTTGTCGTATAACTGGTGTAAGATCTCATTTAATCTGAAGAACCTTCTTTCTGCAGCTTGGAGTGAGGTCAAGCAACATCTTTCTCAGTGCAAATATGCTCAGCAGCAGTAACTTGTTGGTTTAAAAGGGTTTGGTTTTACATTCATTTCTGCATTGTTTCGATCTTCATTCCAATATTTTCCGGCACGGAAGATCTTTTGAAATTGTCCATTTTTGCCTGATCAGTTTGCCCAAAGTTGATACCTAATGCAATATACTTCTGTATAGAAATTAAGGTGGCACAATTTTTTATTATAGATTTTCAGTTTTAAGTTATTGATTGAAACATCTTATGTAAATTACCTGGAAAAAGAGGGAAAATTGTGAGAACCACACAAGGAAATTGATGGAAAAATAGTGTGAATGAAAAGAAAATGTGCTTTATTTACAATGTTACATTGAGTCATTTCCCTCTAATTTCTGAGTGTTAGCTTGCAGATGGTAAATATAATATTATCACGGGGTAACCACCATCGGCCTATCTCGGTTTGTAACATTGTATACAAAGTTATTGCCAAAATCTTGGCTAACCTGCCCCATCCTCTTCTTGATAAATTGATATGCCCTACTCAAAATGCCTTTGTGCCGGGTCGCTTAATTCATGACAATTCGGTAATCATACAAAAGGTGATTCCCTCTATGAGGTGGAAGAGAGGAGAGGGTGGTTGGATGGCCATGAAAATCGATCTTGAGAAGGCTTACGACTAGATGAATTGGAGCTTCCTAAAGGTTGTCCTCTGGAGCATTGGTTTCCATGAGTCTTGGGTAAATTGGGTGATGGTTTGTTGCTCCTCGATATCTATGAACGATATGCTCAATGGTTTGGTTTTTGACTCCTTTAGATTGCTCTGGGTTCTCTTTCCCCCTACCTCTTTATTTTTTGTTCGGAGGTTCTTTCTAGGCTAATCTCCCCTAAAGTGGAGAGAAGGGTTCTATTCAAGGCATGAAACTCACAAGATTGTTGGTTGGCTTCATCACTTATTCTTTCCGGATGACAGTTTTCTTTATGGGGAAAGCTACTTGTATGGAGGTGCTACATTTCAAAGAGTGCCTTGATACCTTTTGTGTTTGGTCCAGCCAATCCTTCAACTCCAACAAGTCCAATGTATTTTTTAGCCGGAATACCAATCTTGTTTTAGAGCATAGAATTGTTGATTTGCTTGGTTTTGATAGAATCCCCATTAGAAGCAACTACTTGGGTCATCCTCCTTTTCGGAGCAACAATGTGGGGGATTTCTCATTCTTAGTTGAGAAGTTGGAAGCCAAATTGACTGGTTGGTAGTCCAAGCTACTTTCTTAGGCAAATCCTTTGGTTTTGATCAAGTCGATTGCCCAAGCCCTTCCGATTTACACAATGCAATCAGTGGAGATTCCGAAAACTAGTTGGATGCCTAGGTTCAATGCTTTTGGTGGGGAATGAAAGATGGAAACTCTAAGCCGTTTTGTCTTCGTGCTTAGGATGCTCTGTGTATGCCGAAAGCAATTAGAGGCTTGGATTTTAAATGGACGCAAGATATGAACCGAGCCCTTTTGGCCAAGTGGGGTGGGATTTACAAACGGGGAAAACTTTCCTTTGTTTATCTATTTTGCAAGGTAAATATTGCGGGAGGATAATTTCTTCCACTATTTTAGTAGGCACGGTGACTCAATGTTTTGGAAGTCAATCATAAACATCAAAATGCTTATCTTCAAGAGTACTTGCTTGCAGATTGGTGACTGTACTTCTCCTTTCTTTTGGGAAATGCCTTGGGTGCCCAATCACAAGAATTTTGGCCTACCCCTATAGGTGAAAAGCACCAAGGCTACCTCCATGTACGTGACCTCTTGCTGAATTCCAACTCTTGGAACATGTCGAAGCTATGAGAGCTTTGATAAGTGGATTTGGGTTCACTCTTCTTCTGGGCGTTTCTCATTAAAATCAGCTTATTTGATTGGCCAACAACAACGTTTTTTGTCTCACGCTCCTTACTTGATCGCAGAACCTGGAATCATCTTTGGAATGGCCCTTCTCTTCCTAATCAGAAGTTATTATAGTGGGCATGCTGCATGCATAACTGAGGCCACTGGCGGACCTAGTCTTAGCCAAGTGGGGGCTGTGAGATCCCCATGAAGAAAGGTATTTTGAATATCCATTTGATGAAGGTTCCAACCACGAACTGACGCAAGAGCAAGAAGACAACGAAGAGTGGTGAGTTTGGTAACATGAGCAAAGGTTTCAAGCTAGTATATACCTTCACGTTGAGTGAAGCCTTTTGCAACAAGTCTGGCTTTGTACCGTTCAACAGTGCCATTGGAGTTGTATTTAATCTTGTATACCCTTTTGCAACCATTAGAGCGATGAGAGGAACCATATACCAAGAAAGATTAGCCTCAAGAGCCCGAATTTTTGCTTCCATAGCTCTAACCCACTTTGGGTCCTGAAAAGCTTGCCTCATATGTCTCTAGTTCAACAAGGTGAGAGATAGTATTGATGAAGGTGTAACAGCCCGACCTCTCGCGGTCCGTACATACTACCAATTACTACCCGTACAGGACTTAATAATACCTTACGGATCTAAATTTAATCTCTTTTGCCCTAGAAAAGAAACCGACATTAATTAGGGATTTAAAATTTAAATCAATGCCCTAATTAAATACAAAACCTCATAAAAGATAAAGTTCAACACATACGATTACTGTTACGGACAAGCCGTAACACACTTATAATCAACATGAACTGCTCTCTCGATCCTCTCCAGACTAACAAGTCCCAAAGTTCACTAACGAACTTTATTAAAAC
>WUAT03179558.1:0-11874 GCA_010015005.3 Ulmus americana | reverse complement strand
AAAGATATTTCAAAAAAATTGTAGTATATTAGTTAATAAAATATTGTAGTATATTAGTATTTCAAAAAAAATTCAATTTTTTTTATTTTTTTATTTCTTAAAGGCACTTTTTAGTGATTTTGCCTAAGGCCCCTAAAGAGCTTGAGCCGGCCCTGCTGTTAGAAACTTACCCCTTTTTTTTCTGTATATGTATTTTTAGCTGGAATGTAGAAATTTGCCTTATATGCAACTAGGAGGGACAATATCTCCCAGCCTTGGTAAGCTCAGCAGATTACAAAGATTGTAAGTCCTTACCCACCTCTTTTATACCCAAAAATCTTCTGGAAATGAGCTCAAAATCTTTGATGGTGGAATTGGGCTTAGTTAGATTTCTTGATTTTTTTGACTTTCAGGCAATGGGCTTTCGTTGGAGGTCGTCCGAGGTAGAGGTCCGAGAGTAGGCTGGAGAGGGTGATAGAGATGGAGGGTGATAGAGATGGAGGGTGGAGAGGGTGAGTGATTATATATAATTTTAAGTTTTAAAATATTTTTTTATTATTTTTTTAGGTTTTTTTAAAATATTTTAATTAAAAATAAAAAGGTAAAATTGCTTTTTTTTTTAATATAAATAATAAAAAGTATTCAGAAATAATTTTGATAAAATTTAAGATAATTAGGTAAATACGTTCAACATCAGAAATTTTTTTTCTAATATTCGTAAAACTTAAAGGTATCTAGAATTTTTCAAAAAAAAAAAAATGAAATCAAGTACAATTGATGCTTTTTTCTTTTCTAGGTCAAAAAAGCACAATGCTTTATAAATTAGGGACAAATTACTTTAGTTTAGTAGGCACTAGGCATGCGCAACGATGATTTATAGTTGTTGGCACGTAATGATTAAAGTTCATAATATCGTTGCTTATTTGACCACAAAATTGCATCCCAAATGTCGAAAAATAATGTTTAAGGCAAGTTGGTGAATTCGTTTGTATTTGAAATAGTCATATTGAAAATATATGAAAAATGCTAAAGTTTTACGTAGAAATTGACTTATTTTATTTAGTATTAATTAATTTTAAGTTGAAACATTAATATCTCATTAAAAGATATTTTTTTTCAATTTGTAATATGACATTATAATAATTGATTCCGCTATCTCTATCTTTGACCTCTATTTAAGAACTTATCGATTAATGAGTACTAATTTCTGGTGTTAGGGTCTTTGATTTGTTTTAAAATCTATAAATTTCTCGACATGTATACTCATAAATTTTTTGATTGGTCATGTCGTGATCACTTAAAGGTCAAGCTCAAACATGAAGGAGGTATTAAAAATAATCTTATATTGAGAATATATAAAAAAATATTATAACCTTATATAGAAATTAGCTTCTGTTTGGTTGAGTATTATGTAGTATTGTAAATAGAGTAGTGTAAACAGTGATTTTATTTGGTTTAGAATATTGTAAATAGAGTATTATAAATATGATTAGTAGGTCTACGAAATTTAATAATAATATAATAGAGAGGTAATATTTTATTAAAAAAATGGTGGAGAGATGTAATGTTTTATTAAAAAGGTGATGGAGATAGATAATATTTTATTAAAAAGGTAGTGGAGAGATGTAATATTTTATTTAAAAGGTGATGAAGAAATGTAATAGTTTATTAAAAAGTAGTAAGATAGTGGAAAGAGGTAATATTTTATTAAAAAGTAATAGGGTGATGGAGAGATATAATATTTTATTAAAAAGGTGATGGATAGAGGTAATATTTTATTAAAAATGTGATAGAGAGATGTAATATTTTATTAAAAATGTGATGGAGATAGATAGTATTTTATTAGTTTTTGGAATAGTATAGGAAAATAGGGAGAATTATTGAGAATAGAGGAAACAAACGGCAAGATTACTGAGAATAGGAATAGGCTATTTTCAGTTGGCAATCAAATAGGCGCTTTATAGTATATTACTTTCAATTGTTGCAAATGCATTAATAAATTTATAGTGATTGTACTTGCTGAGCTTTGGCTCATAAAATCGTGTTCATATTACAAATTTCACTGGTAGATTATCAGACTTGCTGATCGGGAGATGTTCGGGAGGGTGGGTATGTACAAGTCCGTTATGTGTTATATCGTTTCCGCAACAAAGGTTTTATTAAGCGTAAAATTATTAATTTAATGGTTGTACTATAATAATGATAAGTAGGGCCTTGTTAATATTCCAAAACCTCTAATTAGTATCGGTTTTTCCTAAATTTGAAAGGAAAAAAGGTTTTGGATGGCGAATGAAATTTACCATGCAAAAAGGAGAGAGAAATAATTCTTCTCCTAACGTAAAATGTTTTATGAAACTATAAGTTTTCCTAACAAGGTTTTCCAATTATGTTGAAAATAAATAAATAAAATAAAATAAATTTACTCTAATTTTATTAAAAAATACTGATTTAAAAAGTCCTGGTAAAAGATGGAACATTACAGAAATTGGACATGTATACATGGCAAACAGAGATTGGAGGAATGCAAGTCAAAGTTAACAGAAGGTTAAGGGTTATATGGAATTTCATGAAGAATAAAGAATAATGTTAGAGAAGCTGAAGGATGACTACCCAAGGATCCGAAGGATATAGGAATGCGTCAAATGTTGTCCTAACTTAAAGATCTTTTGAGGGAATTTCTCGAGAGGATTCTAAGTAAGTACGAAGGAAAGTTGTTTGGGAGGTCACCCGGAAGATAGAGCACCGAAGGATTAGAGGCAATGTAAATGTATTATAAATAGTGGAGATCATGTTGTAAATTTCATTATCTACTTTCTGAAGTAAGAAATTCTTGAGAGCGAAAAGAGTAAAGGAAATATTTCTTCTTGTATTATTTGAGTGTTCTGAAGATAAGTTGTTAGATTTGAGAATTTGATTGTACTTGATCGTGGAGAATTTTTAATAAAAGAAGTTCATTGTTTGTCCAAGATTTTTGTATATTCAATTGGCACTATCTGTGGGAACTCGTTATGAAAAGCCGTGCTTCGCAAAACATAAGACTCTTAATCGAATCTTCCTAGATTTCTCTAAAAATTCTTTTGATTTGATGAGATTTTTTGCTCTTGATTTGATTCTTGTGTTTTGTGACCTTGTGTTTGATTCTAACTCTTCTTCTTTGCAATTTTCTTCAGTTGAGTTCTTGAAACAGAAAAAGCAACAATGCCACAGAAGAAAGGATCAATTAACTCTCACGCTTCAGTGGCTCTTCCAGATAACAACAATATAGGTTCAAGCGATGATCTTACGGCGAAGATGGACACGATTTTCGGAGTGATTAGTGGCTATGAGGGAAAAGAAGATGTAACATCAAAGATGATAGTCAAAATGCAGAAGAAATTCAATGAAAAACTGAATGCTTTGGAATAGGAGAACAATCTACTCAAGGCTCATTTCGTGCACAACAACAATTCGGAATAGAAGGACGAAAGTGAAGTGATCAAGCTCGATGAAAGAAAACAACGCGATAAAGAGGAGCCAAAAATGAAGAGACAGGAAGATGTGCGCAAAGAAATAAAAAAGGCAAAGAGGTCAGAATGAAATACTCAAACGCTGCAAGTTCTCACACTAAGGATGCGAGAAAAAGCTGTATAAAAGACAAGAAGAATCTGAAAGTGCAATCAGGAAGAGCTCAAACCGAGGCAGGAGCCGAAGAAAGAACGATTTTCTTTTGAGGATTGAATGAAAGACTCATGGAGGTGGCAAGAAGAATTGGAGGGGTTCGCAATCAGTATTCAATGGTCATGGCCATGAGAGGAATAATGAAGTCTCCTTTCACAAGCTAGATTGAGAAGGAGAAAAAGCTGAAAGATTTCAATCCTCCCGTATTGGATAAATACGAGGGAAAGGGATACCCAATGTCTCATCATCTACACTTCAGACAAAGGATGTCACTGGAAGTGGTGTTAGAAGCCTTGATCTGCAAGTTGTTCGCTACAACCTTCACCAGGAAAGCTCTTTCATGGTTTAGTCAACTTCCCAAAGGATTGATAAGGAGCTTTGAATATTTCGATCGAGCATTTCTTGAGTAGTATCACAGAAATCATCCACAATAGAAGTTGATGGAAGATCTTCACTTGGAATAGAGATACGATGAATCTCCTAGGAGCTATTTGGAGAGATTCATGGAACTGGCCAATCAGATTTATGATCTGGACTCAAAGCAAGCGGCGAATATTTTCGTCCAGGTGTTGGTAAAGAGGTCATTGCTTCATGAAATATTTCTAGAGACACCACCATTCGATATGAGTGAGATGAAGGCTAGAGTAGAAGGAATTATTTGGGTCATAGAGAACATACAACATATAGCAAAGAGTATGAAAACCTCTATGTCGCAGAACAATTCCAGGCTGAATAATCCGTGAAAGAATGAAAGAAGATCCCATACCGAGGGAAGATCAACATGACCACCAACCAGAATTGAACTGAGGGACAGAAAGAGGAGTATAGAGTATACTGAGAATCCAACTAAGAGATTCAGGAGAGATGATGATGACTTTGATTGCATTTTCACCATCCTGCAAGAGAAAATCTTTATAGAATTAAAGGACCAGAACGTCTTTCAGCAGCCAAGGCCTTACAATGTCCCAAAGCATTTGAAGAATATGAGTTGATTTTTCATTTTTCATAATGACTATGGTCATACGTTGGCCTCGTGCAAAAATCTTTATAATTAGATCAAAATTATGATGAAGAAAAGAGAGATATTGAAGTACTTGAAGAAACAAATTCCTATAAGATCGAGGGGAGACGCATGGAGTTTGGGAGAACTGATTGTCAGAGCTGGAATTGGGGAAACATCAAAGGAAGGAGAAGCTAGAGGATCAGCCCAAAACCTCTGGGTGTTATCTTTTCTGCACAAGTCGTCAGAGGAAAAATAAGGAAGGTATGAAGATTATGCCTCAAGAAGAGTAGAACGGAGCTTAAAGACTTTAGCTCTTGGTCATTACGTGAAGCCATCTCTAGAGGGATAGTTCAGCCAAAGGCAACTCCAATAACTTTTACTGATGAGGATTTGGAATCTATAGATCTTCCACACTCTGATCCTTTGATTATCAAGCTAAGGATCGGGAATGTCATGGTATCCAGGGTCCTTGTGGATGGTGGGAGCAGTTCAGATATCATCTTCAGGGATGATGGGGATCAGTGAGGATTTGATTTCTCTAGTATCAACTCAGATTCATGCCTTTAATGGTATGATAGTTACTCCGGCGAGAACCATAGCTTTGCCAGTATATGCAGCAAACCGGATCTTGATATGATATATGGGATCCATCACTTGTTTTATCTACTTCAAGATGCATAGACTTCATACTCTTTGTGGATGATCATACTAGATACACTTGGCTTTTTTCCTTTGCAAACTAAAGCTCAAGCTTTACAGAGATTTATTCAGTATACAACACTTATTGAAACTTAGTTCAATAGAAAATTCAAATGCTTGCAGTCAGATAATAGTGGTGAATTTTTTGCCTTTACTAACTTCCTCAAATTACATGGGATTGCTCATAGGTTTGCTTGCCCATACGCATATGCTCAGAATGGCAGAGTTGAAAGAAAACATAGGTATGTTGTTGAAACTGGTCTAGCTCTTCTAGGTCATGCTTCCTTACCTTTGAAGTATTGGTTCTATGCCTTTCAATCTATTGTCTACCTTATCAACAAAATGCTCACAAAATTTCTAGGTTATGCCTCTCCATACTTTCTAATCTTTAATAAAAAGCCTGACTATAGCATGCTGAAAGTATTGAGAAGTCTTTGTTATCCTTTTATCATACCATATAACAAACATAAGCTTCAGTATAGATCAGTCAAATGTGTTTTTGTTGGTTATTCTACTACTCATAAGGGATACTTATGCTTAGATTACAATTCAGGAATAATCTATGTTACAAGACATGTTGTGTTTCGATGAAAGCAAATTTCCTATGAACTCTTCTATTTCTCATTATGTTGATATAGTTCAGAACATTGTAGAAACACTTGCTATAATTGCAATGACAACATGAAGAAATACTTTAGCATCTCCAGCAAATTCTACAACAGCAACCACTATTCCAACTAGACAACAACCTGTAGAAATCACTTCTCTAGAACCACATCAGATTGGTCAAGTGACAGAACTTCAATCTTCTCCAGCTCCACATCAGGTTGATCATAGTAATCCTGCAAATAATGCTCCTGAAACAAGGAGAATGGTCACACAATCTCAACATGGTATTTTCAAAAAGAAGAAACTCTTTGTAGTAGAGAAGATTAAAGAGCCAACAATTGTGAAACAGGCTTTGAAGAATCCTAACTGGACAACAGCTATGAATAGAGAATTTGAGGCACTTCAAAAGAACCATACTTGGAAATTGGTTGATCCACTTGCGAATGCCAATGTAATAGGATGTAAGTGGGCTTTTAAGCTCAAATATAAGGCTGATGGCAATATAGAGAGGTATAAGGCCCGAGTTGTAGCTAAGGGTTACAATCAGAATCAAGGTCTTGATTATTTTGACACATTTAGTCATCTCATTAAACTTGCTACTATAAGAATTGTTTTTAAAGAAGAACTGGTGTTCATGGCTCAATTGGTAATGCTGTGCTTTAAGAAGAAGATGTTGTCAGCTATGCTGGAGGAAGAAGCTGCTGTGAAAGCAAGCAATTGAGTGTTTGGTAAACTGTGATTATAAAAGTGCTATGGACTATAAAAATAGCTAAGTGTTGTTTGGTAAACTAAAAACAGATTTGTTATGGATGTTTAGAAAGACCAAAATGCTCTTGATTTATATACTTGTTATTAATATAGATTTTTTTCTTTTAAAAAAAAAATGTTCAATCTTATTATTAAGGTTTTTTTTAAAAACAGTAACATATTTTGTATTATTACATTTAAAAATATTTTATCTGTATTATTTAGATTTTTTTAAAAAAAAAAAAAAAAAGGTGCATTTCATAATAAAGGACAATATTCTAAAACAAAAGCAATACTCATAAGAGAAAAAAATAGTTGGACAATTATTAAGAGTCAAACATATTTCATAATTGGGTACAATTTAAAAACCAATAATAATAATAATGTTACAAATGAAAAAATAATAAAAATTGGCTCAAGAAAATTAAAAAAAAAAAATAACACCTTAAAAATAAAAATAAAAATTAAATAATGAGAACAAAAAGAAAATGAAAATGTTTTAAAACCTTGTTTATCAAAACAAAACAAAAAAAGTTTAAAACCTTGGTCATTTTTGGAATTCAATGAGGGCATTTTTGAAAATTCAAAATTTTCATTAAACTATTAACCTACTTGATTGGGCAGCAACTTTGAAAAGAAACCCATGAGTTGTTTTTTGTTTTTGCTATAGAAGTAGGCTGCTTTTTCTATAATTGCTTTTATTTATGGTTTACTAAACATGCATAACTGCTTTTGCTTATCAAATAAGTAGAAGTAGCATCCTAGAAGCAATACCAAACTGAGCCAATGTCGTCTTCAACAACTCTAATTTTAACAAAATCAAAAGACAAATATTTAATAAGAAATTAAATCAGAGTTTATCTTTATTATAGCGCTCACACATTCAATAATTCATTACCTAGCTCAAAGAGAAAATTAGATAAAGCATCATAAGCAAAAAGCATATAAAAAATAAAGCTACTAGATCCATACAACTCTAATAGGATGCTTAAAATTTCTTAAAAGGAAAAATAAATAAATAATTACTAGAAGAAATATAGATTGAAGAAGTATTACGTCAACTATCATTCGGCAACCAAGTTGATATTGTGCATCTAGATCACCCATATATGTTGTTTCAACTAACAAAGCAACTCCTATGTTACAATAGAATGACTATTAGTTACTTGCATATAGATAGCAAAATGATGATAAACATAGTGATAAAAAATGATCTAAACAAGTGCCACCAAATCGCTTGGAGGAAAAACGTTAAAGCTTCATTTTGTGGTTGAAGCCCTTTGTTCATGCCCTAAGAGCATACTAAAGCTTAGAAATAACTAGGAAAGCAAAATGAATAATGAAACAACTAAAAAGAATCAACAAACAAGCAACATATAAACACAACAATTATAAAAAATTGAAAACCCTAAAACAAATCCCAAATTTGAAGAAAAGTTTAGAAAACTTATAAAATTACTCCGTAATAGTCGTTCTGCACAACGGACAATGAAAAACTCAAATTTTTTTAATCAAAATGGTGAAGAATTTCAAAGATTTATGGTGTTTTTGGGTTGGGGCAACGGCTTGGTAGCTATGCAAAAAATGAAGATATGGTGTGTGTTTTTAGTGGTATTTAGGCGGCATTTGTAAAAGAAACCACTGCTCAAGGTATAACTAAATAACGTGAAAAGCACGTGTTTCACGTATTAGATTAGGCAACAGTTAGAGATAAAAATCACTTTCTAAAGTATTACTTTAGATGCCGGTTGCTTTTTATGAACTACTGCCTAAAGTTTATTTTGCTTTTTATGACAATTTATTCTCACAAACCGCTGTTTCATTCCTCTGCATTTCTTTAGGTGGCGGTGTTTTGCGAACTGCCACCTATATTCTGCCATGAAATGATAATTTTGTAGTAGTGCTTTAAACTATAATTTTTTATTAGGTTATAAAAGACAAGAGATTGGTGAAGCACTTGCAGAAGTAAGTGGCCAAACTTGAAGCATAGTTACGAAGTCCACAACCTACTTCGTATTCATCTTTTAGATCCTTAATAGCCGAAAAGGACATGAAGATACACAGTTTTGTAGCTACTGAATGCAAAACCATTTCTAAATTTCTGGCTTATGAGAGCCTTAATGCTTGAATTGGTAACAAGATTTGTTGATCTTTATTTTCTCTATTGAGATTGGCAAAGTTTAAGCGTTTTGGAATTAGAATTATCTTTTACTCTTTGATCTTTCATTTTTCCTTTCTAATCAAATATACTATATATTCCCATGCAGGAATCTGTCAAGGGACAATTATGGCATCTATGTAACCCCAAGGGAAGCCCCTGGGTGTAATTGGATGGTGTGCCTTTAAGAGTTGGTACTAGCTTGACACATGTTTTAATATTAATTTGGTTGTGTTTTTAATGGCACAAATAGAGACCCAAATACAACAAAAGGACCACATGAGATTTTTATTTACAAACTAGATTATTTTTTTAATTAATTATGGCACGATATACATTTGAGAAGCGTGATATTATTTTCATCGTGCTTCAAAAACTATTATCATGACTAATTCAAAATTCAAATTTTAAGCATGATAATAATTTATGAAGTGTGATAAGTTAATATCGGGCTTCAGACATCATCATCGTGCCCCACTTTTTTTCAAATGTGAAGCACGATATAATATGTCATGCTTCACATATGACCATTGTAGGCAATTTATGAGTTTGAAAACTCAAATTTCGTCATGGATTCAAGCGACCTCCCACCTCTTGCCTGAATCCATGTCAAAATCTGAGTTTTCAAACTCAGAATCGCAGAAGAAGAAGAAGAAAGAAGAAGAAGAAGAAGAAAATAGAAGGAGAAGATATCAGGAAGAAGGATGAAAAAGAAAGAAAGAAAAAAAGAACAAGGAGGAGGTAGGGAAGAACGAGAGAAGGAAGGAGAAAATAGGGAGAAATTCAAAATTCAAATGAAATTTCGAATTTTTTCATTTAATTTGAGTTAATTAATTATTAATTATCATTAAGAGTTTAATTTTAAATGTGGTCTATTTTGTGAAACCACTTCCCAACGTAGTCCTTTTAATAATTTTGCATATAGTAATTGTTACAATAGCAATAGTGGATTGAATTTCTACTAGACAAGTACTTGTTCTCAACCCTATGAGACAAATAGAATATGAGAGCTGTACAATGTTGTATAACAAATTGTATATTTTTTGTTTCTATTCAAAAAAAATTTGTATATTTTTTTGAGATAGTTTTTGCACATTATGTTAACCATGACTACATTGTTTACTCTTTCCATATGTTATTGAAGTTAAACTTTGTAAGTAGAATGTAAGGGATCCATTCAACTCATATTTTTCTCATTTTGCAAGCTCATATGCCCTTTATTTCAGAGAGTTAAACTTTGGTCTTGTAGGTTGTGGGGGCTATTTAGTTGGTGATTCTAAATTATCAATCAATATTTTAAAAATCCATGGCTGGTTGTTTCTGATTTACTAAAAAAAAATTCCTTCTTGCAACAATAACTCCACATTGGTAGGTCCCACTTTCCACCATCTTTTTAATAAATTATTACCTCTCTCCACCACTTTTTTAATAAAATATTATTTCTTTATATTCTATTATTATTAAATTCTATAGACCCTAACACTTTTTACAAAAAACTATGTTTAAAATACTCTCAACCAAACAAAATCTTGTTTAGAATTCCCTATTTAGAATCCTGTTTAGAATGGTGCAGAATCGCGAACCAAACAGCCACTGTATTCTTTTCTTTTTCACTGTATCTAGGTGTGTTCTCTCCTACTTATTCTCTTTATTTATTTTTTTGGTCTAGAGAAAGAAAAAAAATTGCATGTGGATGGAAAATTTTGAAGAGTCAAATTGATTTAGTCATTGAAAGAATTTTCATATAAAAAATGTATAAATTAAATCAAAAAATTTATATTTACCTTTTCCCTCAGTTTTACGCTTGTCTTTTTTATATTTAACACTGTTAGCTTTAAGTTTGGGGTAGGAAATCCACCAAAAACAATTTCAGATTTTATTTTTGTTATTTTTGTTTGTTTAATATCTTAAAAGAACCAAAAAAAAGAAGAAAAAAAGATCATAATATTTGAAAAATCCAAATATATATCTTCTTTTTTGTGTATTTTGGTTAGACGAACAAATGCATGTGATAAGAACTTAGTTGAAATTGAATATGGCTCTTTGAAAATGTTAAACATTGTTTTTCCTGTGCTTAATTGTTGTGTTAGTTGCATCTTTTTTATGATTTGCTAAACATTATGAACACACAGTCATGATCACTTAATATTTTGCTTACTTAGAGAAGGTTTATGTGGATTAAATAATTCTAAGATCTCATTGGACTCTAGAACCTGTTTGTTTATCTCTCGAGCTGAAATCCTAGACGGTGCATTACTAGGGAGATGATTTAGGCCATCTTTGGATTGTTTAGACCTTTCTAACCTACTCTTATCTCATTCTATCACTAGTAAACCCCTTTGAGCCTTTCACATATAGCATTTTCTTTTATTAAACCACATCATCCTCAACCATCTAGCCTAAACACTCAGTCCTACCATTTCTAAGAGAACTATTGTTGCATAAAACTTAAAAGAGAATGATTAAAAGTATGCAAGTAAAGAATGAGCTTACACTACTACATAAAAATGCAATGGAAGATAGCTGAAACGGAGAGGGTTTCCATATATTTTTTTAAAAATTAAAATTTTTAAAAAAGGGGTTTGAAAGTTCAAAATAGGTGCATGCATGAGCGCTTTCCACGAGGGTTCTATATAACCCATGCCAAAAGTGCTTTTACAGAATTAGCTATTTTTTTTTCTCATTTCAACACCCAAAACCCATTTTTGAGCTTTATGGCGATTTTCTTCCTCTCCCACTACATTCCGGCCATCCAAACAATTTTAGAGAGGATTTTGCTTGGGTTTTGTCCTCAAATATCTAAGGTATGATATTTTTCTTTTTTCTTTTTTTCTATTTTTTGAAAGTTGGTTTATAATTTTGGGAGTTTTTAGATTTGTTATAAAATTAAGGTTTAAATGTTGTTTTTTTGTTAGATTAGTGTTTAAAAGGTTATGGGTAAGTTTTTGTATAGATTAGATTTAAGAAATTTTATTTTTTGTAATTAATTTATTGAAGTTTAAGAAATTAGGGTTTTTTTTTA
>WUAT03179447.1:0-11876 GCA_010015005.3 Ulmus americana | reverse complement strand
ATTATTGCTGTGGCAAATTTGTAATATGCTATACTTAGCATTGCATTGGAAAAGTATTTTTTCATAATATGCCAAAATATAGAATTAGCACACTTATTTAGTATTGCATTGGAGATGCTCTAATATTCATTAATAGATATATGTGCAGTAACGCAATCCACGTTCATTTTCATTTTGTAATCATATAGTTGTTGACCTCTTGCTTATAGACTCAAATTTAACTTATGTTAATTTATTTTTAGTATTTAAATAAAACTTAAGTTAATCCGAAGGATATTACTAGCTAATAAGTTCTTAATTCTTTGAATTATATAATAAATATTTAAATACAATAATTATTATTATTTATTTATCTTTTTGCCTTCTAAACAAATCCATGCAATCATTTCACATCTATAAATTGAAATGTATCTCCAAACTTATTGAACAAACAAAAAGAAGAAAAGAGGGAATCATTAATGATATTAAGAAAAGAATGGTTGTGATGATGACCATGATTGTTCTAGTTAATGTGCAGGCTAATCCCCCTTTCCTTCCTAATACATTAAATGGTCATAATCCTCATGAGGAGAAGGTACCTCCAATATCAGAGATTAAAGAATGTGCAAATTTAGCTCGTGAGGCTTGTAAACATTTGAAGGGGAAGTGGTATTATGTGACTTGTTATGAAAATGAATAGAAGAAATGCATGGAAAACTCTAATTAACCATAAACACTTATGGTTATAAGGGGAAGTGGGATTTGATATAAGGCCACATCACTAGGGGATAAGTGTGTTTTTTTTTTCTTCTTCTGCTTTAGTAGAAGTGAGATTTGATATAAGACCTCATCACTAGCGGAGAAGAAGTGTGCTTTTAAATACTCTTTATATAGTTATATGTGTGTTTGTATTTTGTAGTAATATTAATTAGACTTATTCGCTCAAATGCCCCCCTAAAAATTGGTGCGAATATGCATGTTGCCACCTAAAATTGAAAATTGTCCTAAATACTATCTGAAGTTGTTGTTTATTAATATTTCTGATAGAGAAAGCACCTTCTTCAGTTTGTGCAAATTTATACAAACTACCAATGAACAACAACTTTAGACGGAATTAATGTTAATTTTCAACTTTAGATGGTGACATTTAAATTTGCAAAAAAATTAGAGGATATTTGAACCAATAATTCTATTATTTATTGTACTAAATAAATCATGAAATAAAATGAAAATTATGTCAATTGTCTACTTTTCCGTCTAAGAATATGTTTCCAATTTTTGTAAAATACATTTCATGACATTGAAAAAAAAAAACTTTAAAAGCCTTGCCACTTTTCGCCTTTCTTCTTTCTCATCTCTCTGCAAAACTATACCAATTTATGAAAGTGAATTGTTACTAACTTTTTTATCCCGTACTCTTACCACAAACATAATATTAGAGTGGTTCGCAAACTTTTTAGTTTGAGTTTTATCTCTACTAATTTATCAACTTCCAAGTAATAATAGTAATAAAATATAAAATAAAAAATAAAATAAAGGTTTAATGATTCAAATACCCCTAAAGTTTTTCTGAGTTTACAAATTGTCACCCCATATTTCAAAATAGTCTTTAATCTCCCAAATTTATTGTTTAGTGACTTAAATGGAAAAAAATTGTACTTTACTCAATAGAAATAGTAAATCACTAAACGAGATAAGTTTAAGAAATTAAAAGACCAATTTAAAATATGAGGTGACAATTTACAAACTTGAAAAAACTTAAAGAGGGGGCATTTGAAAAGAAAAAAAAAACCCCTCTAACTACCTCCACCACTGATCATTTTCGGTCCAAAACACAATGGGTTGGGCTCCCTGGCTTGTAGCTATAATTATTTGAGGAAATTACACCCTATACCCCCTTTTCCCTAACACATTACATTTGCACACCTTTTTAAAAGTTATTACATATGTGTCCCTTTTTTTGGGTGTAAAATATATTTTTACCCCTCCATATTTAAGATCATCTATCTTAATCTCTAAATTTATTTGTAATTTTTCATTTTATAGAGGGGTAAAATAGGTAAAAAAGTGGCACATTTGTAATGGATGTAAAACATGGGCATAAATGTTTTGATGCCTCATTTTAGGGGCATTCCTGTAGTTCCCCCCTATTCTTTCTCCTATTGGGAGTGGCTTGTAGCGAGAAATTAGACTGGGCCAAAAGAGAACAATAAAGCCCAAAATTTTAATGGGCCGGTGAAGAGCTTGGATCAGCTACAGCCTACAGCAGTAGAACAACCGTGTCTTCTCCTTCCCTGATCGATCTTCTTCCTGGTTTAGGGCTTGGCTGTTCAGAAGAGAAGACAAGGAGAGAGAGAGAGAAATGGGAGGAGGCCATGGAGAGGGAACGACTTACAAGGGCTTCACTGTCCATCAGCCGAAGCGGTGGCACACGATTACCGGCAAGGGCATGTGTGCTATCATGTGGTAACTATCTCATCTTCATTCACCTTCTCCTCTTCGATTTCTCCGTTTTCTGAAATTCCCATTTTTTAATTTTGATTGTTTGCATCTTTCACTCGTTTCGCAAATCGCACATCGAAATTTTTTTCATTCTGAATTTCTTATGATGTTCTTCGTTAAAGATTTTGTTTACGATCTATTTATCTTGAACTTAGGGTTAGAGGTTAAATTTTGGGTTTTGAAATTGTGTGATGCCATTATGGCTTCCTTCTGTTCTGTCTGGAATTGGGCTAGAACTTGGGAGGAGAAGAACCTTAATAAAATGGGCAACCGATAGAATCAAGGAGTTGCTTATGGAAATTGGTTCCTAGGAATTGTCAGATAGCAAAGCAGAGATTTAGATTTGTCAAACTGTGTTGGTGATGCATTCTCGGTTACGGTCTGAAATAAGTGTTTGTTAAGGGTGATGTTGAAATCCCAGAGTTCTTATTTGGTGAGCTAGATGAGTTGCAATAGAAGTGAGATTGAGCAAACAGAATGATGTTTCGTAGGAAGACCACACACGAATTACCCAACAACTTAAATTAGTATTGTTGCAGGCCGTGCGAGAAAAACTACTTTGATTTGAAGAAGAACTAAAACATAGAGAGAACCTTCTTCCTTCTGGACTGTAATTGTAATCTTCATTTGATTTTTTGTTTCATTTAATTCCATGTAATGAATGCTATTGAGCTTGACGCCTGAAGAGTTTGTCTCGGTAAGAGATGGTGACATCTCATTAAACAATCTTCCATTTCATTCAAATTTTAGGTTTTCAATTTGCAACCACTTTTCACTTTTTATGTAAGTTGATTTTTCTTCTAGTTAATTCTAATGCCTTGTGGGTTTAGACAAAAAACTATATAGTTGATGTAAATTGGTTATATGGTATTGTTATACTGAAGACTATTAGGTTGGTGGTGAAACTTGGAAGAGAATTATTGGGTAGCAGCAACTAGGGCACTTCTGGGTTTTCCCTTTGTCTAGCACTTGTCAAAAGTTCTGTGCTATTAGTACTTTGTTTAATGGTGAAGATTCAAATGTTCCAAATGCTTACGTAGTTGTTAAATACTTGATGTCTCAGGTTTTGGGTCTTGTACAGAGCCAAGCAAGATGGTCCCGTAGTTCTGGTAAGTATCGATCATATTTCATATTTCTCTGTATGTACTTATTTTGCTTTCCTCATATTCATGTGTTTTCTAATAGGGTTGGAGACACCCCTGGGATGGCCACGATGATCATGACCACGGGCATGGGCATTAGGTATTATTTATATATTTATTTATTTTTTTCACTCTTCTCTTAGGTTATGTCCATCTCTCAATTGCTTGAGTGATGATTTCCAGTGTGAGTTTGGCCTAGACTAGGTTGGAAGCTAACAATAGATTGTGTGACATGGATTGGAACCGTTAAAGATTAGGATCGTTGTGGCATATAATTGTTAATATAATTTTGGTGGACTAATTAATGTTAGACCTCTTAACTAATTTATCTGTAGATCCACTGGACTAAGTAAGATAAATGAGAGCCAAAAATTAAAAAGGGAAGAACGATTTTGACATAAGCGGTTGTATTGTCTCTGGCGAATGTGGAATGTATGCTTGTATCTCGCTGATTAAGGTTTTTTATATTTATTTTTTAAAAGGAAAGGTTAAAGAAATCTTCTAACTGATTATTTATCGAGATGGCTACTAAATGATGAGTTATTATTAGATAGCAGCTTCTTCTTATAATCGTCACTACCTAACTAAAAGAAGTATTCTAACTGCTTATTAATCGATATCTTGTATGTCTTTTAAATGATGGGTTATTGTTAGATAGCTTATTCTTCTTATAATTGTTTGTAAGAGTATCACTTATAGATTCGTAATTTTTCATTATCATAATGACAGACCAGTAAAGGTTACTGGTTATGCTTTTCCATTGCTGCTTGCTTCCAAATCCTCTTTACTAGAGGTGGACTAATTTGAGCGTTTCAACGATTAGACATTGTCATTCTGGTTAACCGGATTTCATGATCTAAACATTCTTTTCTTATTTTCTTTGCAGTCGTGTGGACAAATTAAAAGCACTATTGGGGGCTCTGTTCATGAAAGGTCTTAGCAAATGGTTTTGGGGAACATTTTTATCTTGTTTTTTAGTCTCTGTTCAATAAAGTGAAATGTTTATAAGTGATGGTTTTACGACTCTGATTCAAACATCAAAACTCATTTGGTTGTGTTGCTTTATTATGCTTCTGCGTTTATCCTTATGTAAACACATCATGGAGTGGAAAGACATCTTATGGTTGACCATCTTTAGCATTTTTCTATATTGAGATATATCTATCTATACTATGTTTACCTTTTGAAAGAATTATCTACTGGTTTGAGCACCCGGAGTCTTGGATTAGCTGTTATCGACTTTATTTTTTTGATGTACGATTTGGTTTTCTAGCTCTAAACTGAAAGGAGTGGCACGTATCAACAAAAGGTAAGAAGTGAAGTGGCAATATCTTCGATCACACGCTTTGGATTGGGCCTGCCCCGATAACAACCATGCATTTTTAGAGGAAATTACACCCTATACCCTCTTTTCCCTAACTCATTACATTTGCACACCCTTTGAAGAATTATTACATCTGTACTCTTCTTTTTGTGTAAAATATATTTTTACCCCTCAGTCTCAAAATTTCTTTGTAATTTGTCATTTTATAGAGGGGGTAAAATAGGTAAAAAAGTGACACATTTGTAATGAATGTAAAACAAGGGTCTAAATGTTTTGATGCCTTATTTTAGGAGCATTCCTGTAGTTCCCCCGCATTTTTACTCTAGATTTGACAATGGTCGTTTTGTTAATGGGCCAAATAAAGACCTAAATATAACAAAAATACCATACTAGGATTTTATTTATAGATTAGATCACTTTTTTTTAATTAAGTTAATTAAAAATTAATGTTGGTGCAATATTAATTTAGAGAATCCGATATTAATTTCAATGTGCTTCACAATTATTATCACGCCCATGCGCGATGATAATTTGTAAAGTGCGAAAAATTAATATCGGGCTTATCGCGTCCTTCATTTTAAACGCGATGTAATATGTTGCGCTTCACATAACATTATTGTGTACAATTTTGAGTTTGAAATCTCATATTTCGCCATAGATTCAGGCGACCTCTCACATCTTACCTGAATTCATGAATCCATGAATTCATGGCGAACTTTGAGATTTCAAACTCAGGATCGAATAAGACGGAAAAGGAAGAAGAAAAGGACAAAAGAAGAAGAAGAAGAAGAGATCGGGAAGGAGAAGGAAGGAAGGAAGGAAGGAAGAAGAAGAAAAGGAAAAGAAGAAGAAGAGATCGGGAAGGAGGAAAAAGAAAAAAAAGAAAGAGAAAATAGTGGGTAGTGGAAGGGAAATTCAAATAAAATTTTGATTTAGGATAATTTATTTTTAATTATCATTAGAGTCTTAATTTTAAATTTGTCTATTTTGTGAAAGTACTTTCCAACCTAGTCCTTTTAATAATTTCACTTGACTGAAAATAACAACTCTGTTTTAGTATTATAAAAAACAATAATTCATCATTTATGATGCTCAAATTCTCTTGTTCAAATAGCTAAATATTTTTGTCAAAATTAGAAAAACGAAAAAGAAAAAAAGGTTTAATGATTTTAATCCTCTATATTTTCTTGTATCAAGTTTATCAGTTCATGACAATTGAATGAAGGTAGACAGACATTAATTGCCAAGTTTTTCTTTATTTCTATGAGCAAAATTTATGAAGAGATTCACGTGTTAACAACTATATTTGAATTAACATAAAGCACGGTCGGTCATTAGTCATTAATTAGTTTCCACGAAAAGCCACTTCTTCATAAGGGAGACAGAACAAATTAAAATAGCAATATCGATTAATATTCAAATTCAATCGTGCAGAGATATTTCTTTAATAATTATATATAAGACGAAAGCAACATAAATAATTATGTCACACTTGACATCTTTAGGGTAATATTTCTAACTAAAGAAACATAACAACTGGTTGGTATGCCTGCTCTTTGCCTAATAGTTGTCTCCTCAGCTTATGTCCAAATAATTCAATTACTTAAATTAATTAGTTATAATTCATATGGAATGGAATTAAACAAGAAGCTTCTCCATTTCTCCACATCCTGATTTATAATTAATTTATTCACAACAAAAACAATGGAAGGTTTAGATTGATATTTAATCCTCCTAATTTTTAAATAACTTGATTCCGAAAATAGAAAATTGAACAGTAGATTAATAACTATTAAGAAAAATGTTAACAGTAATTAATGTATTGAATAATATTAATTTTATATGATGCGGAAAATAAAATAAAAATCACCATTATTGTAAAGAACGAATGAATATATTATTAATGAACGTACGAGGATAATTACATTATAAATTAGAGTAAAAAACAACTGAATCTAACAAGGCAACATGCAACGGGAAAAAATTACAGGATTGCCAAATTAACAATTAGGGTTTTGGAAACTAGGTAGCTAGTTAGTCAATATATTGAGAAGTGAAACTCTAGTCTGGATCAAACGCCTAATTATACAATCCAACTCCACCTCAATACATTCAATAGTAATCTCAATAGCCTTCAATCTTTTGTTCATACTTTGAAGTTCCATCTCATCACAAATATCATACAAACTTTGACCACTCACTTTCTTAAACTTGGATGAAAGAAACCCTAATTTCTCCGATTTCTGGTACAACCAGGGTTTCGCAATAAGCGACAACAAAGACTCAACAATAGAGATTGTCGTTATCCTCACTTCTCTCAGCACATCAACAACAATTTTGATATTGTCGGAGATATTGATCGATTTGCTCTTCATTCCCTTTAAGGAGTTCAAGCATTTGAGCGTCTCTTTCTTTAACTTCTTCCTATAAGAGTTATAAGAAGTGATTTTGTGGCTAATATCTGACTCGCCAACGATGCTTACTCTTCGTAATGTGAATTGAAGATCTTGGAGATGCTCTTTAACGAGCAAAAGAACATCTTTGGAAACTCCACACGCATCTAACATTCGTAGCGATGCTTCGGAGACTTCATGAATCCATTTCTCTTGTTGGTGGTCAACAAGAGCTTGTTGGATGATGGGAGAATGGAGTAGATCATTTGCCGTGTTGTGTAAGTTTCTGAGAGCTTCGAAGTTCAAGCGTCCCATGCTGTTTTCTGGAGATGAAGATTATTGAGAGTGATTTAAAAGTGGGATTTAGAGCAATATATAAATCAGAAATGGCAAACTATATTTCGGGGTTTTATAGGAGAGGTTAAGGAGACAAGGTTATCCTGGAATAGATCTGAGATCTTTGAGGAAAAGGATAGGGAAGTATCGTATTGTCTAGTACGGAAGAGGTACACACTTGGGTACAGCTAAGGGAAACAAATTGTGTCTAAAGGAAGGTTCAAATTAAAGACAAAGGAAGAAGCCCGTGAAGTTGTAAAGATATGTTGTTGATGATGTGACCTAAAAGACTCGTATACATGCACGATTGGAAGGAAATTGGAATTTAAGAAGCTTACTATTTAATACGTACAAAGTTAGGGATCATTTACAGCTGTGATGACTTTGTTCTCTATCTACTTGATAAAATATCTGATTCTGAGATTAAGATATAAAGCAGTTTTGGAAAGGAACTTGGTAAGATCACGTGAAGGTTCCTAGCTAGAAGCTTCAGAAACATGCATGTTAAATATTGAATGAAGAGAGATGTAGATAAAAACAAACTTTTTAATTATATCCATAAATGTTTGGCAAATGGCAATTGACTAAATTAAATCCTGTCGCATTCTGGATAATGTTATATGTTAATTAACCATGTGGAGAGATTCTGTCCATATATATCTTAAGTGGGTTTATTTATTTATTTATTTTTTAACAATGTCAAAAGAAAGCTAGCAAGTTTGTATTATGCTTCTTTTTATAGAATTTTAAAGAGTGTTTTTATTTTCTGAATTTGAGTAAAGTTTTTATTTTGAGAATTTGAGTAGAGATAATTTTGTTTGTTTTAGAATCTGAATCACGATTCAAATAGAGAAAATAGAAAACAGAGATAATTTTATTTGTTATAGAATTTGAATCCAAATTTATTTTATTTTATTTTTTTAAAATTGATTTTATTTCTTTAATTACCAGTTCTCTTTTGCACTTTAATTATTTTTATATATCTTTGAATTACTATTTTTTTTGTGAGGTTGTCCATATAGTTCTACTAGATTTATTTTTAAATATGACCTCGTTTTACACCTTATCATATCATATTCTCAAAAAATTTACAAAAAAATATTTTCTTTTTTATATTCTAACAATTATTCTATCATATTCTCCTCAATATCCCCACCATATTTTACATTATATTATTAATATCGCACCATATTTTACATCATCTAACATATTCAATTATTTTGTACACTGATCCCTACCATCTTTTACATTATATTATTAATATCCATACCACCTTTTACATAAAATTATTTTTTAATCTTGTGGACCTCAATCACTTTTACCAAAAAATTTAGAATCGTGTTTAAAAACTTATCGTGCTTATAATTACCAAAATGTTGTTTTTTTAAATAAAAAAAATTATATAGGAATATTGATAGAAATATAGAATTGAAATAAGAACACAAATATATTAAAACTTACAAACCAAGATAAAACATTTCAAAATAGCTAAAATATAGAAAATTATGTAAATTAAAAAAATATATCGAAATATTAATAGAAATATGAAATTGAAGTACGAATACATATGTATTAAACCTTACAAATCAAGATAAAACGGTTTAAAAGAACTAGAAAATAGAAAATTACGTAAATTATAAAAATAAAAAATAAAAATCATGTAGGAATGTAGATAGAAATATGAAATTGAAATACGAACAAAAATGTATTAAATCTTACAAATCAAGATGAAATGATTTAAGTGTAAATAAACTACTATAAGCATTGTATCCTGCCAAATCTATTATTTTAAGGTATCTAGAAATCCCTTCAAAATATTTTTTTATTTAATTTTTAAAAATTTCAAGATTTGGACGAATTTTAAAGTATATTTAATTTTTTTCTAAAAAAAAATATAATCAAAGTGGTTTGACGAAAATAAAGTTTTGAATCACGAAAATAAAGTTTTGAAAATAACTGAATTTGAGTAGAGTTTGTATTTGAATAGAGATAATAGAGTGAAGATAACAGAGTTTTTATTTAAATACTATGAACAGCAGTTTAGCAGAGTTTGTATTTAAATAAAGATAATAGAGTAGAAATAATACTATAGAGAATGAGGCAATTGTCTTTTATGTAGATATTGTTTCGATGAAAACATTAGTTGTTTTGATGGTTTCTAAAACTTAATTTGTTTTTCAAGTTGTTATAAAAACTAATTTTTCTAACTTTTTTTTTTTTTTGTAGACTATTTTTACACATTTTATTTGGAAATTCTATTTGGTAAAAAATTACATTTTTTTTTACAATTACAAATCTATAGAATAAAAGTAAAAATATTGGTTAACAATATCTATTTGTGACGTTTTTATTGTGCTGATTTTGATCATAAGCATTTTAAAAAATTATTTTTTATTAACCAATATTTACTCATTTTATTCTGCTAACTTTTTTATCGTGCTGATCTTAGTTTTAAAAAATTATAACTATAATATTGAGTCATATAAAATTATTTTTTATTAATTTTAGAATTTATTTTTTGGTTTAAAATAAAAATATGATATTCTTGTTTAAATATTTTGATTAAATTATATTGAGTAATATGATTGTAATAGCCACCTTGATAATGTTGATCATGAGGAACATGTTGATGATTAAGATTAAGGTTAAACAGTGAAGATGATATAGATGAATATTTCATGTGTTACATTCATCCTTAACAAGTTATGTGTGATGAACTAGATTGTTGTGATGAAGATTGTTGATGATCAAGATCAACAATGAAGATGGTATAGATGAACATTCGATGTGTCATGGCCAACACTACTAACTTATGTTTGATGAGCTAGCAAGATGGTTGTGATTAAGACGAAGATGATAAAGAAACAAGATTCTACGGTGAAGATAATATAGATGAACATTTAATGCATTCTTCCCGAACAAGTTATGTATCATGAGCTATATGGTTGTGATGAATATGTTGATCATCAAGGTCAAGATCAATTAGTGAAAATGGTATAGATGAACATTCTACGTGTCACGTTTATGTTAGAATTTGTGCCTTAGGATTAGATACATTTGATGTATTCACAACATTCTGATTACGTAATAAAGAATTTTATTTTGTGGTTATTAAAGAGTGTCCTATTTATATTCATTTGTTGAATATATGTAAGTAAACTTGTTGTCCTAATAATGAAATACTTTGAGTTGGACATATGAGAGTTTCATATGTGGAAAGATCCAATGTCAAGAATATAGTTTAAATATATGGTCCACAATCGATGGAATAAAGTTCGACGCTTTATTCTCGTTAAGATTGTTATGAGTCTATAACTCATCGAGAGATAGCTTGTCTTGGCTATCAGAGTTAATCTTCTAGATAGATTCATTGGTGTATATCTTAGTGGTGGATGTGCATTGGGCTGGGGCCTAAAATAAAAATTGATTTATCATTTCTGTTTGACTTTAATAATCATAAGCATGTATTGCATCTTAATCCTGAAATACAATTACGACTTTATGTTTACGACTTATGTCTTTTGATATACTATAAATGCAATCTCTACAATAGTATGTTAATTACTCATGTATGTTGAAGGCATGACTTGTAAATAATAAAGCGTGATTCATAGATATGAAATCCATGACTCTACTTATTAGAGTTAAGGTTATCCTCTTTAAGGAATCATTCGGGTTAATGGAAATTAAATGAGCTCAGCCATTTGATTATGTGTTGTTCAAACAATATTCTATTTATTTGATAGATATGTATTTTCCATTATTGAATGATTGAACTTAAGAAAAGATGATATATGAGATTAACGAACTAGATCTCGAGTCGATATGGATAACACATGAGGATGATACATGAATGATTGATCATGGACAAAAGATAATAGTTCTTTTGTTATTACAATATATATGATCAAGAGTTCAGCTTCAGGTTTTTAGTGGAGTAACTCCAAAGTTAATAATCGATTAGGAAATTGGCTGGGAGTCAATTTATCTATGATTATTGGAGCTTGATTATATATGTCAAGCGGGTCCCTTTACTAGCTCAAATAACCTCAACCAATACTTAGAATGGTAGTTCTAGGTCAACCAGACAACTGTATGGGTTAACTAGATGACTGGATGAACAAAGGCTCAAGGAATTCGTCTCTGACAAGTTTTGGGAGACTGGACGTACATAAATGCGCGTACAGAAATCAGGTGCCC
>WUAT03179337.1:0-11876 GCA_010015005.3 Ulmus americana | reverse complement strand
ACAGCTACTCTTGCTCAAATGCAAGAACGATTTGAACAACTACAGGCAGGTCATGAGAACCCTCAAGGTAATCGACCACCAATACTGGATCAACCAAACCCCCCAACAAAATAGCCAGGAACGCGTGGACGAATCACAAAATCAAGGACTGACTTATAGTTGGTCCAACGTGTTTCGAAGGCTTGGGGGAGGATTAATCACAGATCGCTGGTCAATGGTCATGATGAGTAGTCCACAAATCAGACTCATCCAAGAACTATGGTGGAGGGGAGCAGAACTTCCCACCAAACTGAAAACAGACGACTAGATCTGCATGGCGTCCTTAATTGGAACCGGCAGCATGTAGTTCAAGATATTCATGAGAATAACCCGACAGTAAAAGCCTTGCAAGATCAAATCAATGAGCTAAAGAAAGGAAACCAAAGTCAACATGCCGAGCATGTTGAGACCGACCAGCCTTTCTCTGTCGAGCTACTTGCTGTGGGACTTCCGACCAAGTTTCTCCTTCCCGACATGAAATCATACGAAGGTACCTCCGACCTAGCAGAGCACCTAGAAACATACCAAAGCCTGATGGAGCTACCAGTTTCTCTGATGCAACAAAATGTCGAGCTTTCTACCTCACTCTCACAGGTATTGCACAACAATTATACAGGACCCTATGTCCCGAAACCATCTCAAATTTTAGAGACTTAGTAGAAGTCTTCATCTCATAGTTCTCAGTGCACAAGAAGCCTGCACACCATCTGAGCACCATCCAACAATGTGAGAATGAAAGTACAGAGGCCTACCTCTCACGGTTTGTAAAGGAGGAAATGCTCGTCGCGGACCAATCAAACGCGATGGCCCAGGGTACCCTGCTCTCTGGACTACATAATCCGTACATGAAGTATCTCTTGGCAGTTGCTAAGCCCAAATCATACTCAGCTCTAATTGAGGAAATTCGACAACACATAGATGCCGAGCTGGCAGCCAACTTGAAGGTCAATCAGATCGGCAGAGAATCTCAAATGGGAGCACCGAAGAGGAAACCTGATCCTCAGAGTTCTAATATGTCCAAATGCAATGGGAAGAAGCCCAAGCAGTTTGATGATTCGGATTACATGCCAAGGTATAACAATTTTACCCCTCTCAATCAGTCCTTATCTAATATTTTAATGTAGGTTGAACTTAGGGGGATTTTGACTGCCCCACCAAAGATTAAAGGCCTGCGGACCAGAAGAGACATGTCTAAGTACTACCGTTATCACTGCGAGAACGGATATGGAACTAATGATTGCTGAGCCTTAAAGGATGAGGTTGAGAGACTCATTAGACAAGGACATCTCAGAGAATTTTAGCGCGGTTAGAATCCCCAACAAGGAAAATCACAACTTCAAGCTCTGGTTGAGCAAGACGGAGTAGTGCAAGAACAGGAATTTGTGGTCAGAACTATCATTGGCGGACCATCAATAAGAGATACCAACTGAGCACAAAATGGTTTTACTCGGCAGGCAACAGTTCTGCACCAGGTGAACAATGTCAACCACCCAGCCAAAATCCCGTGGCTATCTGAAGAGCCTATCACCTTTACGGAGGAACAAGCTCAAGGTCTTATCCATCCTCACAAGCATGTTATTGTGGGAAACCTCAAGATAGCTAGTCAAAAAGTACATAGAGTACTAATTGACAATGGAAGCTCAGTGGATATACTCTTTTCCTCGACCCTTGATCGGATGAACCTGATTGGCCACACGTTTACCCCGTCAACTATATACAGTTGCCATGAAACAAGCTCCTGAGCACATCCCTTTCAAGCACGTGCAAGCTATTACTGATGTGTAGAGCAGTATGGTAAAACAGGTAATTACATAAAAACTTACAATTCCATACGTTATGGTGGGACTACACTGTGTAAATCTTACAAAGATTTGAAGACTCGATGAGCTAGACCCTAGGGAACCTATCCAGGAGCAGCATGGGGAACCGGTCAAAGACTTGTCGAAGTGCCACTCTATTAGAAGGAATCGAACAAGACTTGTAAGATTGGCTTGGCATTTATCGGCCAACTCAGAGAAGACCTGATATAGTTTCTTCGAGAGCACCGAGATGCGTTTTCCTGGTCACATGAAGATATGCTGGGGATAGATCCAAGTGTCATGGTCCACCAACTTAACATCGGCCCAAAGTTTAAGCCAGTCAAGTAAAAGTGCAGGGCCTTCAATGTCGAGCACTATATGGTCATTAACACAGAGGTAAATAAGCTCTTTAAAGCTGGCTTTATCAGAGAATCCCAGTACCCTGATTGGATAGCAAATGTGGTATTGGTCAAGAAGACAAATGGAAGCTAGAGGGTTTACATAGATCTAACCGACCTGAACTGGGCCTGCCTGAAGGATAGCTTCCCGCTCCCTAGGATCGACCTGCTTATAGATGCCACTGCCAAGCACGAGCTTCTAAATTTCATGGATGTTTACTCTGGCTACAACCATATCAGGATGCATGAACCTCACCATGACCATACTTCCTTCCTTACTGACCAAGGTCTATTCTATTATAATGTTATGCCTTTTGGTCTTAAGAATGTAGGTGTAACCTACTAGAGGCTTGTAAAAAAAATGTTCAAAAAATAGATCGGATGCACCATGGAAGTTTACGTCGAGGATATGCTGGTAAAAAGCCTCAAAACTGAGCAGCACATTGAAAACTTGAAGGAAACCTTTGCAGTTCTCTGGAAGTACGAAATGAAGTTGAATCTAAACAAGTGCGCATTTGGCATTTGCTCAGGCAAGTTCCTTGGCTTTATGGTCAACCATCGAGGAATAAAGGCTAACCCTGCCAAGATCCAAGCACTGCTCGACATGGAGCCTCCACGAAAAATCAAGGAGATGCAGAGCTTGATTGGCCCTGTGGCAGCACTGAACAGATTTATCTCCCACGCCACCGACAAGTGTCAACCCTTCTTCAAAGCCCTTTGGAAGGTAAAGATTTTTCATGGACAGCAAAATGCAGGAAGTCTTTCAAAGAATTAAAAGAATACCTTGGCAACCACCTTTGTTGTCCAAACTCCGTGATGGTGAATCCCTAATTTTATACCTAGCAATTTCTAAGGCACCCGTCAGCTCGGTGTTACTACGAGAAGAGGATAGAGCGCACTGGCCAATCTACTACACTAGTAAATCTATTCTCGATTTAGAAACACGCAATCCAGAGATGGAAAAGCTAGCCTTGGCTTTGATGGTTACTGCTAGGAAGTTATGTCATTACTTTCAAGCGCATAACATTGTCATCCCGACCAAGTTCCCACTAAAGCAAGTCCTTCAGAAGCCAAAAACTTCAGGCCAACTAGTGAAGTGGGCAATAGAGTTGGGGGAGTTTGGCATCCAGTTCAATCCAAGAACAGCTATAAAAGGACAAGCACTTGCTAATTTCATTGCCAAGTTTACATATGGAGCAGATGATCTGATACCAAGCAACGAATCACCCCCAGCTCCTACTGTGCAGTGGACCTTGTTCGTGGATGGATCATCAATAGAATCTAGCTCTGGAGCAAGAGTGATTTCGATTATCCCTGAGGGTGTAAAACTGAGCTGTGCCCTTTGATTCCACTTCAAGGAAACCAATAATCAAGCAGAGTATGAAGCACTGCTCACTGGCTTTCGCTTGGTGAAAGAAGTTTCTGCTCGGCACTTGATCATCTGCAGTGACTCCCAGTTGATTGTCAACCAAATCAACTCTGAATATCAAGCCAAAGGGGAAAAGATGACAGCTTACCTTGAAAACACTAAAGAGCTACTTAGAAAGTTCGATACAGAAGTTACCACTCAAGTTCCCATATCAAAAAATTCCAATGCTGATACCCTAGCTTGGCTAGCAACCAACCTCGAAGAAAATCTCCTAAAGATCGTGCCTGTTGAAGTTTTAGAAACTCCAAGCATCCGAAGATCCAAGCTGATTGTGCAGGTGAATGCAGTACCCTCATGGATGGATCCCTTTATCTCCAATCTTCGTGACATTGTTCTCCCCGATGATCATGATTAAGCGAGGAGCCTGTGCCTCTGAGCAGCGAGATACCTCCTTAAAACTAATATGCTATACAAACGAGAGATCAATGCCCTAATTCTTATGTGCCTCTAAGAAGACGAAGCCAAACAAGTCTTAACCAAGGTGCATGAAGGCGTTTGTGGCAACCACTCTGGAGGTCGAGCACTAGCCCACAAGGTTTTCCGCATGGGGTACTATTGGCCAACAATCCACCAAGATTCAGCAGATTTTGCTCAGTCTTGTGAACGCTTCACGCCATGTTCGAGGCAGCCTTCTGAAGAGCTCAATTCCATGTCAAGCCCTTGGCCCTTTACCAAGTGGGGTATTGACCTGATCGGCCCTCTCCCAAAGGCCCGAGGCTAAGTAAAATATATGATTGTAGCAATTGATAACTTCACCAAGTGGGTGGAGACCAAGCTACTGGCAAAAATTACCAACCAGAAAGTTGTTGATTTTGTTTGAAAAAACATTATTTGTCGCTTGGAATCCTGAACAATATAGTTTCTAGTCATGGAACAGAATTTGACTGTGCGACGTTCAAAAAATTTTGTGACAAATTTAGTATCTTAAAGACCTTTTCGACACTGGCTCATCCTCAGAGCAACGGCCAAGTTGAGGCAATCAATAAGACGATCAAACAAACCCTAAAAAAGAAACTGTCCAAGCTTAAAGGAAGTTGGGTGGACAAGCTTCCCCTCTTACTTTGGCCATACCGAACGAGCTTCCGGACGACCACTAGAGAAACTCCTTTTTTGCTTAGCTGTGGAGTGGATGCTGTAGTTCCAGTGGAGTTGACTATTCCTACTTATCGAATAGAAATCTTTGATGAAATGACCAAGGACGAGCTACTCGTTGATTTCCTTGAAGAAAAAAGAAACCATGCACAAGTTCGAGCAGCAGCATTTAAGCAAACGTCTGCTTGGTACTACAATAACAATATTAAGCTTTACTAATTTGTGAGAGGAGATCTAGTTCTTCACTGAGTTTTTCTAAACAGTAAGGAGCAAGGTGTTGGTGTGCTCGGTCCAAATTGGGAAGAACTGTACAGAGTTCGAGGAATGCTGAAGCCTGGGGTTTACAAGCTAGAAACTTTGGATGGTATACGCATTAACAATCCTTGGAATGCTGAGCACCTTAGGAGATATTATGTTTAGTTTTTTCTTTACAAAGATGTAATAAATGAAAAAATTTGTTAATAAAATAAATCAATTTTCGAGCATCTTTTTGTCTTTTAAATTTTGGCATTCCATGGGACTTAGATTTAAGTCAATTATACCATCCTAAGCAAAGCACGATAAGCTTCAGATCGGTAACAAAGCAATCAAACTCTTTGTACATCTCATTCGCTTACTTTGGGGGAGGGGGTGTGGAGGGGAATATATACCCCTTCCAAAAGCAAGCAGCTAAGGGTTGTAGGCCCCATTGGATGAGTCATGAGCCTAGACCGGTCATAAGACCTTGCTCGGCTGTAGGCTCGATTGGGTGGGTCAAGAATCCTACTTTGCATTTTTGCTTAGCGAAACTCGAGGATTGTAGGCCCCATTGGGTGAGTCGTGAGCCGTGACAGGTCGTAAGACCCTGCTCGGCTGTAGGCTCCATTGGGTGGGTATGAATCTTGCTTTGCATTTTTGCTTAGCAAAATTCTTGGGTCATAGACCCCATTACGTGAGTTTTGAACCTTGACCGGTTGTAGGCCCCATTTGGTGGGGCACGAACCTTGCTTGGTTGTAAGCTTCGTTATATGAGTCATGCATCCTGTTTGGTATACTTTTTAAAGTTACCGTTTTGAAGATGAACAAATTTACCAGCTTGCTCAGGAAGTGAACTTCAAAACTTAGGGGGAGAACTCTAGTCCTTAAGCAAAAAAAATTTACCAAAGAATGTTTGACTCCAATTATTTCTTTACACCTAACAAGTCTAAGTTTTTTACTTAGCAATTTTTTTTGAACAATCAGTCGTTTGGACATTTGAGCCAATTGATGTACAACAAAAAAAAAAAAAATATATATATATATATAGCAAGGCATAAAGATAAATAAAGAAAATTCATTCATTCACATAAAACTGAGCATAAGTGCACGACATCAAAAATAAAAAGAAAGCTGTTCAAAAATAATAATTGAGCCCAACGGGGCAACTAAGAATCTTAAAGATATAATAAATGCCCAACACAACCTACTGGTCATAACAAAAAAAACACAAAAACTCAAACAGTTGGAGGATGATGATTAATAGGGGCATCCTCTTCCTCGTTGGCTGGAAAGTATTTCTCCATCCACTTAAACATGGGATAAGAAGTTGGAAATTGTTGGATCGTGTAGTCTTGGACCTAGAGAGCACCATCTGCTTTGGCCTTGGCCAACTCCTTGACCTTCTTAATCTGGTCGGCATTCAAGATTTCCACCTCGCCTGATAGCTCGGTGATGCGTTAATTTTGCTCTCGACTCAATGTATCCATTTGTGTACCCTTTTCCTCTGCAATCTCTGATCTTTTTTCGTTTGTAGCCAGCAGCTCCTTCAGGTGGGTCTGCTCTGCCACTACCTTTTAGCGCTCACCATCTAGCTCCCGAGCTCTAGCTTGCAGAGCAAACAACTTGCGTTGGTTAGCTAGTGCTAACAGGCCAGCCTGTAAACACAAAAAAGATAGATATTTACAAAACTTGCAAAAACTAAGAAAGAAAGAACTTATAACATTTTTTAGTATACCTCAAAGCAAGTATTGGCCAGGTGGGCGGCCACAGTTGCCGACCTGCTTGCAGCAAGATCCTCTAGCTGTTGATCATCAACCTTCTCTAGATAAGACGAGATGTTCCCAACTAGATCATTCTTCAGATCTGCCACATATAGAATAGAAGTTGATGTCAACTGAGCAATGACCTCAATATGATGCTTGGAAGGGTTGCTGCTTAGAGGAGGGTTAGTTATACCTACTGGCTTGATTGGAGATTTGGTAGGACGTTTGGCCGAATCTCCAACTTGGGACTTTCCCCTTTTTGCAATTCTCCAGCCTCAGAGTCAATGATCATCTTGGTTTTTTACTCACCATACCTTAAAAAAAAAAAAGGTTAGAGAAAATTCTCACAAAAAATAAATAAGTTAAACCACTGCCGAGTAACCTCACTTGCAGTGGTACCTGCACTCTGGTCAGTGTCTTCAATCTCAATCACCTCGAGTGACTTCCTTTTTGAGGGCACCTTCCTTGCAGCAAGAGCATTAACTTCCTCACCCTGGGTAGTTTGAAGTAGCAGTTACTGCTTAGAAACAATGTCCTCTTCATCTACCGGATTGCCTCCCACAACAGAGTGAGAAGGCTCCTCATCAGCCGAACCTTCGACCAGAGTTTATTGAGCTTCAACAACCCCAGAAAGACCAGCAGCATCGCCCCGAGTAACTATAACTTCGAGAGGTTGGGGCCTGAACAACTAGAGGGGCCAGAATGAAGGTCTACCCCGTCAAGTTTTTTGAACCTTGGAACCCAAGGCTAAACAAGTTTGAGTCGACACAAACCAACATTATATAGGCCAGTCTGTGTAACGAGTAGGTCCCAACTCCTGCACTAGTTTTTAAGTTCCCAAGCCTTTGCCAGATTGGAAGCAAGTTTAAAGCATAGCTCCGGCTGGACCCATAAAGCACCCCCCTGAAAAGGTGCTGAGACAACTTCGTTTGGCGGAACCTCTTCACCTGGCACAACTCACCAATTCCCACTCAGCCAGAACTAATGGTTCTTCTATGACTCGTTGGAGATCGAGAGATCAGTGATGAGCTGTGGCTTTCTCCTGATGGCCATATAAAAGAAGCCACAATTTGGAGTCCCACCAGAGGCGTTCAGATGGCTCTTTTGGTGAAAGACAAATCACAGCTCATCCAAAGTCGGCTCCTCAATGCCAAGCAAATTATTTAACACCACCCAAGCCATTAACTCTCAATAAACATTTGGGTTAAGCTGGAGTGGGGCGACATTCAATGCCTATAGCATGCGCCTGTAAAAACCGCAAAGAGGCATCCTTTGACCAGCATCAAAACTGTCTAAGCAAACTGCCAGGTATCCAAGGGCAGCTTACTTGAACGGAAAGAAGAAGTCAGCAAGTGAAAATAGACATCATTAGGTACTTTGAAGTTCTCAGCTAGTTTCACCAGCTGCTCCTCCTTCACGAAAAAAACATAGAAATCAGCTTTGGTCTGAGCAACTGGTAACTCCCTCTTCCGACCACCTTTCCTCAGTGGCAGAGCAACTGGCACCTTCTCAGTCATCTATAGTTCCTCTTTTTGCTTACGAGTCTCCTTGTCAACCTGAGCAACTTGGGCGCTACGACGAGCAATGGGGTCTTTGTCAATTTTGCAAGGGCCAGGCCAAGCAGAGCTGCTAGCACCTTCCTGAGATTGACAATAGGCCTTGAAATCTCTGCCACCCTCTCCAATCAAAGCCCCAATTTCTTCTCTTTTCTCTCATCCCTCTTTCATTGGATTCACTCTCTCTCCTCTCTCTTCTCCCTCTTTTCTCTCTTCTCTTTCCCTTTCTCTCTCCTTTACGAGCCCAGTACCCCTTCTATCTTCCCTACCATTACAAATACCAATAATAGTTAAAGCACTATATTGCACAGGGGAGATAGATTGATTCTCCCTAAGAAGAAGATTGGAAGCTCCATTGGAATTGGAATCCAAGGAGTCTGTAGAGTTCAAAGAACCATTATCATAATCATAATGAGAATTATTCTCACTATCTTGCGAATATGACATAGTTTACTAAGAGAAGTAGAAAAATGGGGAGTTTGAGATGGAAAATACCTAAGAGATTGTGGAAGTGGCATTGATGGATCTACAAATGATGGTGGAATATGTGTTGGAACCCTTATAGTCGAAGAAGATGAAGGTTGAAGGTAAAAATGGAGTGTATAAAGAAATGAACTTCGAATCAGAGCTTTATAGGCACAAAGTTTAGATATGGACCGTCCAAATCAACATCATCACATGGCCAAGGACGCTCCAGTCACATATCGTGACCCCAGCCATCCAGATTGCATCAATCTAACGGCTAAGGTTGCACATGTCTTTCCCACTCCTCGAGGTATGGAAACCCTAAAAGCTATGATGACCTTCAATGACGATCAACCTTCTCGTGTATAGAGTTACCAAATCAATGCAATGATGACCTCGAAAACCTACGCTGGGAGCTGCAAAGCCACCCTCATGTTCTGTACATTTAATGTGCAATCTTATTAGATACAGAACCAACAAGCTGTTGACACACATCCAAAGTGTTACAAACACACCAAAACGGCAAATTCGATCTCGCTCAAGCTCGAGAGTCGCCCAGGACCTACTCAAACACCGAGGTAAATTCTAACTCCAACTAGCCTTTAATTAGCTCGGCTTTTCCCTCTTTAGAATTCCCAAACTGATAAGTTAGCTCGGCACTTGGGGGAAAATGTTGAGAGCTTTTCTCTGCGGTACCGAGCTGAAGGTTGATATTGAGCAGGAATCAACCTCACAGTACTGATTAGGTTCCGCATAAGCACAACTCCATGAAAGCCCTGCAAAATAGCCTCACGCAGTTGTTTCATCCCCATGTGTGTGCTTCATTCACAGAAAAAGTTTTTCATGAAAGGTGCATTCTGATTTAGGAAGTTACGCCCAAGGGTGTACTTTCCTCGGTCCTTCTTACATTGATTGAGATTAAATGCGGTCAAACTCTTCATTAAATGCACTGAGCACATTTCAAGGAAAATTGATAGCGTTCAACATGATAATCTTACACCCATTATTTTTCCGATCAATTTGTCAAGGCATTCACATTGTAGATGGGCCTTCCTCGAACCTGCCTCTTGGCTTTCTAGGAAGCTGCTTGGCATTAAAACACATTTAATGCCCTTTACTTATTTGGGATCCCTTTAACACTACATATACCCCCATCTTTTCTCTAGCAAAGGTACGAACTCTACGAACTAGAGACTCTCTGAAAAACTCTACACTATGAATACAATATTCACTAGTTGTGTATTGTTTTTCACTCGCCTTGGGAGAGTTACATACATTCGGTCCCAAGTACTGACTTTGGCATCAAAGGGTTTTCGGAGGAATAGCCTCCAACCATTCACCATGGCTTTCTTTTGCAGACTCTGTCGCGTTCACCACCTACTTTGGAGGCACTCTTTAGGCCAAGCAAGAAAATGCATCAACATGGTCTATAAACAATATCGTTGCATGTGGGAATTGTTATAATTCACACTTAAGAACATGGTGATGAGACATGTCGTGTCTCCATTGATCAGGTGATCATTGGAGATAGCATGTTGCCATAATATTTAGAGGAGTACGAGACGGTTGGCTAGGCTGTAGGCTCATTTTTACCATGGCATGTACAATGGATCCTTCCTTATTCGAAGGTAGTACGTGAGTTTTTTTAGTTTAACTTAATAAGTTATTAATATTTACTAAAATATATGCTTTAATTTTTAGGTTACGTCCAAGAAGACTTTGAAAGGATCCACCAATACTTCGAAGTATAGATGTGCGGTGAAGAAAGGAAAATCAAAAGCCACCTCTTTGGGATTTAACTTGAAATGGCTCAAAGACCATTTTTCCTATCACTTCCTCATTAGGTGAAGAGGGAGTTATGCAATTTGATATGAGCTACGAAGTAGTGGGACATTCTCACACTATTCAGTTGAGGAAGAGAGATGTTGTCCAATTTTTGAGGATGGAGAAGCTTTCGGCAAACTGCATTTCTATATATATCATGTAATAATGTCGTAAAAACAGTGATTTCACATTTTTTGTTGTCTTCTAATCTTGTTGAGGGTTGACGTTGTAGGTACTTGCATGAAAAATTTGGAAGATAAGGGTTTGTTTTTCTCCTCTTATGTATGTTCGTTTGGCGTTTACCAAGAAGAGCACCGAGGACAAAACAAGTTACATCTTGGATGTAATCAAAGAGTTGAACTCCAAGCGATTATACTTAGCGCTATACAATTGCGGGTATGTATAGCTATAATAATCGATATTGCCAACTCTTGTTAATTTAAATTAGTTGATATTTTTCTTTTATAGGAATCATTAGGTCCTCACATAGTCCTTGATCCATCCAAGGACAAGTATTGGTGGCGCGATATGTTGTGGCAAGGTGCTCTGGATGATCAAATTAAATATTTCATCAGCACATAAATAATAATTTAATTGGGGTATTTTATTGCATGTAGTTATCCTTACTACTGAATAATTTTTATTTCATTCTATATAGGGCCCATAGATTGGCATACGACCTTGTAAGGGGCACTAAAATATTGAAAACTACATTATACAAGATTCAAGTATGTAGCATTGTCTCAGTAACTTGCTAAAGTTTATTTTTGGTTTGATTTGTTTGGATTTAAATCTCATTTTTTAACTTGTGTAGTGTCCAACATAACTGTCTACTACTGAATACGGGTACTATGTTTTAATGTTCATGGATATGATCATAAGACAAGATATCACCCAAATTCTAGTACAAGTACGTTTCTACTTAATTACTAATTAATTTTGTAACTTCTAAAAATTGGTGTATTGATTGTTTAAATAATACGCATGTTATGGAGATTTTTATCATAGCTGAAGTGGCGTCCACGACATCGTTTACATGGCAAAAATTGGGAAAAAATATCGTGAAAGTGGGCTCACGTGAAAAATACCGCGAAAAACTGGCCGGACCTCCCAGACACCCAGTCAGGCCACCTAGGCGCCCAGCTTGGGACCCCGGGCGGGCAGGCTCACAGGACTGCGTGCAGCGCCCGCACGCCCCCCACATGCGTCGACCGTCCCGCGTACCCCGTGCGCAGCGCCTGCGTGCCCCCCCGCACGCGTCGACCGTCCCGCAC
>WUAT03179116.1:0-11880 GCA_010015005.3 Ulmus americana | reverse complement strand
ACCAAGTACGAAACTCTTTTTTGTGCACTTGGTTAAGATGTGTGCAACGACGGGAATGCAACTCCTAATTGTGTTCACTGTTGCAAGTAATGAATATTAATTATTATTCACAATGAAACACTTTCCAATTAAGAAATTGACATTTACTTACTTCAAGTACGCTTCGATTTTTGGAGAGTTATTTAGTATACAAAATTCAGCCGTGTTCCGAACGTCATTGTCTAGGTATACCGGTGACCATTTCCTTAGCGGCTTACGCTGTGATTCAAACACAGACATTTCCCTTGTTGCATGAATTCCATCATCATTCATGTCGAGTCAGTTGAACCTCATCTTCACATCATCAAAATATCTCGAGCAAAAGGTCAGAGCTTGGTTGACAACATAGCCTTCAGAGATTGAAACTTTAGGCTTAGCTGCGTTTCTGACATAATCTTTAAGTTTCTTAAGATATCTCTCAAATGAGTACATCTACCGCATATAAACTGGTCCACCAAGTATTGCCTATTCAGGCAAATGTAGCACCAGGTGAATCATTATATCGAAAAAGGTCAGAGGAAAAATTCTTTCCAACTTGCAGAGAATAAGTACCAATTGATTCAGAGCTTTAACTATGTCGCTAACCTCTAACGACCTCGCACACAACTGTTTAAAAAATGTACATAGCTCAATAATTGTGAACGAAATTGTCTTGTTTAAAAAAGCTCGACACCCGACATGCAGCAACGTTGCATAATAACATGACAAACATGTAACTTCAAGCCAAGAATTCTGCTATCATTCGGAGCAACACACTTGGTCATATTAGAAGCAAAAATGTTTAGAAATTTTACTGATCTGATGAACCTGTAAAACTTTTGATGATTTGCTTCTGTTAGAGTGTACTCCGCAGTGGGCTTCATCAACTTATTGCCTTCTTCATACAAGTGCAACTTTTGCTTGATTCCTAAACTCTCCAAATCACGCATGGCATTGTCCGTGTCTTTGGATTTGTGAGAATATGCTAATAGTGTCCCAAATAAACAGTCAAATACGTTCTTCTCAACATACATTACATCGAGATTATGCTCTAACTCGATGTTAGCCCAATACGGAAGCTCATAGAAAATATATATTTTTCCTCCACACTACGCCAAATTTGACTTTTGGCGACACTTACTTTTACTATCATATAGTTATGTGATGGTAAATGACCATTTACCAACACATAAATTACTCTTTATCAACACATATTACTGGGCAACAAATAGGGCAACACAGACGGAATTTTTCGAAAACTGGAACCTTTATCAACACATAATTATGTGATAGTAAAGGCTTTACCATCACATAATGCGAGGCTGACCTTTACCAATACATATTTATGTGTTGGTAAATGCTTTACCATCACATGAAATGAGGCAAGAAAAATCTTAAATGCTGAACCCTTTACCAACACACATTTATGTGTTGGTAAAGGGTTTACCAACACATAAATGTATGATGTGGAAAAAAAATTAATTTATAATTAATTTTATTACATTTGGCATAGTGACGTGGCATATGTAGCAGTCTTTAAACGACGTCATTTTGATGACATATCAATTTTAAAATAATTATTTTTTATTTGAAATTAAAGTTTTTAGGCTAATTTGCGACAATACCCCTTGATGTTTACCCGAACTGACTCTTTGCCCCCTCATCGTTTTTTTTCTTCGTTAAACCCCATATTCTTTATGTTTACTTGCGTTAGTGATGGAAGGACTAACAGTCGTTAGTCTGTTGAACATGTGCGCGACACATGACTTGGATTAGGGTATATATGCAATTTATAGTTAATTTGGAGGACCAAAAATAAATAACAAACAAATTTTAAAATATTTTTTTTCTTCTATTTTTTTCTTTCTTTTTCTTTTTTCTTCTTTTTTCTTTTCCCTTTTTCACCTCACCCTCTCTTCCCCGTCGTCTTTTCCCCCCTCCCTCTCTTCCCCGCCACACCCTCTCTTCCTCGTCGTCTCTTCCCCTTTGCAAATTGACCACCGCCCCCTTCCCCTCCCTCAAAATTTCAATCCAAAATATTGCCCAAAATCGGGATGCAAAAAATTGCGAGAAAACTCCAAAAGCTAATCTCGATTCTAGTAAGTTTTCTTTCTCTCTGTCTCTCTTTGTTTTCCTGTTTTAATTCCGTTTCCTTTACCATTTTTTGTGCTTTGTTGATTTTCAGATCTGATTTGGAATTAAGGGATTGACCATGAAATTAACATTAATTGTTGTTTGTGCTAGGAATTTTAGACTCTGAGATTCTTGGAAGTCATTATTGTGGATTTTAGACGATTTTGATTTGGTAATTATGGATTGTTTGTTTTTTATTTGGTTTTGATTTCTGAAAAACCTGGTGGAGAATTGGAGAATTTTAGTAGCTCGGGGTTGTTAGATTCTTCTTTTTGAATTTTAGGATCCAAACATAAAATTGTTGTTAGATTTTTCTTTTTGATTTTCGTTTTAGTTGCTCAGGGTTGTTTTTTATTTGTGCAATCGATTCTAACAGAGGCTGGAAAGTAGAATTGATTGATTTGGGTTTTTTGTTGCTGTAACTGATATTTCTAAGATTGTGTTTCTATTTTTTCTTTGGTTGCAGATGGGCCGGCGATGGAGGTTTGGCGACAGAGGTCCAGTGATGAGAGGTGAAATGGAGAAGACAAAGTGGTTAGGGTTTAGGCCATTAATGGTTTGTTTTAATGTTTTTAGTTTTTTTGGTATTTTGAAAAATAATTTTAATACACTAAATAATAAAAAGGATATTTTGGTAATTGTATTTGGAAAAATTTAAGTGCAAGGATACTAGATGTAATTTATCAAAATTTAGGGTACTCAGTGAACACTTTCAAAAATAGGGTGAGGAAAAGAAAAATATATATATATTTTTAAAGTTTTTTGTTATTTATTTTTTATCCTCAAATTAACTATAAATTGCACATATACCCCAACCTAGGTCATGTGTCGTGCACATGTTTAACAGACTAACGGTTGTTAGTCCTTCCGTCACTAACGCAAGTAAACATAAAGAACAAGGGGTTTAACGACGAAAAAAAACGATGAGGGGGCAAAGTGCCAGTTCGGGTAAACATCAGGGGTATTGTCGCAAATTAGCCTAAATTATAAGTTGTTTTGATTCTATTTTTAGTATATATAATATTTACTTCTAATTACGTGTAATTATAAATAAATTTTATACAGTTATACAGTTCAAACATAAGGAGGTTGGGAGACTGTGGTTAGATGATATTTTGCAAATTACCAAAACATTCAAACCAAACAAATTAAATTGTTTTAACCATTATCAAATTAGATATATACATTTAATCAGTACAATGTATAATCAGTACAGATTACATTTATATGATTGGTCTCTAGATAATTTGGCAGGAAATTAGGGAAAATGATGACCCCCAACAATGTATAATGATTAATGAGTACAAATTACAATTGTATAATGACTACAAATTACATTTATATGCTTGGTCTTTTCCACCACATCATTCCCCTCCAATAGTTTCTCAAGAACCAAACTCTCTTTTCTTATTTCCTGGAATTTACCTAAGCAATACGTAATTAATTGTTGCAATTAAAAGTGACGGGTTCAAGTATATCTTTTTGCTATAATCTTTTAGAAATTAAATTAAAGTTTTATTTATTTATTTATATATTGGTATTATTTTTATTATTCTGGCAGATAATAGGATTGGGAACGGTTGTGATGACTCCTCTTATTGGGAATCTATCAGACAAGCACGGGAGGAAGTCTTTGCTCACACTTCCATTGACACTCTCCATCATTCCTCTAGGTATTTTTTTTTTTTTTTCACTTTATAAAGTACTATATAAGTAATAGTCTTATACACGAAAAAGAAAGTCCCTAAAAAAAGGTATCTGACGAAAGGGTCATATATAAAAGTGAAATATTGAGCATGCCATTCTTCTCCATTATAACTCACTTGAACAAGACATGATTTACAGTCTAGTGTAGTCATTTTCATAAAGTCCTAGACTATATATATATAGCTAGCTTTGCTGTAACAATTTCGATAAACCAATCGGTTTACATTATTAGTATTTGTGAACTCCACAATAAAGCTATGGTATAAATGGTAATGATGTTCTTTTCAAGTAGTGGCCCTTCCAATATTAGTGGTCTTAGACTTCAAAATTTTAAATATCTACTCATGTAAGGTTATCAAAAGATATATATACCCATTTAATTTAGAGAAAATTACATGAAGCATTTTCTAGTTTAACACTATAACAGTTTCAACTTCATGTTTTAAAAAATATCATCGATTACCCTTTAGTTGGCAACAAGTAACACTTAGAATTCTAGATGCACACAATTTTTTAAAAATCACAAAACTAGTCTTCAATAAATAATTAAAACTATTTTATGAAATAAAAATTATTGAAATTAACAAAACATTAATTAAATTATTTATCAAATAAAAACTTAAAACTTAATAAACATATCCTCCGGTTGTCTTTCCAGCCATCTATCTAACCATCCCCACTTCATCTTCTTCAACGAACACCACCTGGATTAAAAAAAAAAATGCAGAAACACAAAAATCCACTTCTAAATCAACATCAAAATCCAATTCTAAAAAATCCTAAATCCCAAATCATAGATTATCTCTCCCAAATTCAAACAATCAAACACAGATTTGAACCAAAATAATTCAAATCCTCACTTGAACAAACCAAACCAAAACTCATGTTGTGCAATCTCAACTTCTCATTGTTTTCACCGGAAAAATTAGTATCTTTCTCAATTTCTAGAAACTTGAATAATTAGTGGTTTTCTCTCCCGAAATTCTCAAAGATTTTTTATTTTATTTTTTGTTTTGGTAATCAAACATAAGAAACACATTGAACGGTAATTTGAAAATGATGAAGAGTGTTACATCTCATCGTTTGAATTTTTGTCACAAAATCATCACTTAGGTTTAAATCTAAGTTTTTGTTTTTTTTTTTTTTAAATTCCTTTAATTATGTTTTTATTATTAAAAAGATAAACCTTTATTTATAAAATTAACTTTTTGTAAACGTAATATTTTAAACCAAGGGTAAAATTGACTTTTCATCTAGCTCTAGAGTCTTTTTTGTAGTTCTTGCCAATTAAAGGGTACTTTTTGTTATTTTTTAAAACAGGGGTCCAAAATGTTACAACGTCAAACTAGAGGGTCCTTTATGAAATTTTCTCTTTAATTTATAAGTTTTCTACAGTCTCATAATTAGACTTACAATATAACAATATTCTAATATTCTATTCATGTATATGGTGTTCTAGAATTCAACTACTATTTAATTGCAGTTTTTGTTAATTTATATTGATCATGAACCTAATTCTTATTTTGCATTAATACGGGTACACTTTTTCCATATATTTAGTTCATAATTATTGATATTTATTTTATTTTGGCATGCAGTTATTTTGGCGTATAGAAGGACAACCAATTTTTTTTACGCATATTATGTGGTCAATACTCTAACTTCCATGATATGCCAAGGCAGCGTAAACTGTCTTGCTCTTGCATATGTGGTAAGATTATCATCACTTAATATATATATACACAAACATTTGTATAAATGATGTATATATGTTCTAATTGTTACAGGCAGATAACATCTCAGAACAAGGAAGAGCATCAGCATTTGGAATTCTCTCTGGTGTTACATCATCCACTTGGGTTTTTGGTACCTTAGCAGCTCGTTTACTATCCACAGAATCAACATTTAAGGTCTTTTTTTTCCTCTTTTATTTTCCTTGCAACCAAACAGCCCAAGCCATGATGATGACATATATATCTATGACATTTAGGTTGCTGCATTTACATCCATGACTGCTGCAGTATATATGAGAGTTTTCCTAAAGGAAAGTATTCCTGATAACGAGGATGATAATTTATTGAGCCAGCCTATCTTGGAAGCTTCTCCAGATATTGAGAAAGATGGCGAATCAACAAGAAAAACTCAAATATCTAAGGAGATTCCATCAATGAGGGATATAATTTGCTTGCTTAAGAGCAAGTAAGATTATAGTTTTATACCAATTTCCAACATTTTTATGTTCAATGCGATTTTGTGCACTTGTCTTGAATAATATATATTCTCTTTGATGCAGTAAGACACTTTCACAAGCAGCAATTGTTTCCTTCTTCAACAGTCTCGCGGATGGCGGGTTACAAGCTTGCCTAATGGTACATTATTTCTTCCTTGATTTCTTATGAACTTGTTTGTTAAAGTGTTTGATTTATCTTTAGCTGGAATGGAAAAAGAAAGTTAAAGAAGGAAAATATGTCAATATGAGAATGAAGATTCCAACAAAAGATAATTCCACCATTTTGGTGGAAAGTGTGGTGTGTAGGCCATCTAGCCGTTGGAATTCAAATTGATCCAAACGACCATGTCGTTTGCTATGGTTGTGTCGTTGAGTCTGTTTAGCAGAAAAGCCAAGTCTGTTAACTTAGGGATTGTAGAAATCCACGTGTCGCCAACCAACACGTTTTGCATTTGTGAATTTTCTTTATAGTTTCAGTATTGCTGGTTCATTTGCATTTTGGTTGTATTGTTGAGAATTCTTCTCCAATATCACAAAATTTTCCTTGTACTGAGCTTGATTTGAGCTTCAGCCAGAACCTTTTGCCTCTTCATAGGCGTAAATTTTAAAATACGCTCGGGTGATGAAAGACCGATAGAATCAACAATGTCTAAATTTTAAAATTATATTAACATGATTTATAATTCCAGCACAGATTTATGTGGTTAATTAAGCATGGTATTGAAAAGGGTGTAATCTTTTCCATCGCAGTATTACTTAAAGGCTCGTTTCCACTTCAACAAGGACCAGTTTTCTGATATAATGCTAATTGCTGGAATTGCAGGGACGGTTTCACAGGTATAATAATGCTCTCTTCTGCTGAAGTGTTGTTCCTACCTTGTTTAATTAACACTAGTTTGATCCTTTTGTGCTATATATTCTGCAGCTGCTTTTATTGCCCCTCATGGCACCAATTGGAGAAGAAAAGTTGCTTTCATTAGGCCTCTTTGTGGGATGTATAAATGTATGTGCCTTCAATTCTCACTTTATTTCATATATATTATCTTCTTGCATTTTTAGTGAAATCCAATCTGACAATTACCTTGTTTGATCCAGATTTTTGTTTATAGCGTATCATGGTCAGCCTGGGTAAATTCTCTGTCACACCTAGTCAAGTTTTTTTATTTATTTTAATTTTCTTAATATTAGTAATATGGTAATTTAGTGATGATTCAAATATTTGCAGGTACCTTATGCCTGCACGATGTTTACTGTTTTCTCTGTCTTCGCGTATCCAACAGTAAGTTTCTTTATTCTGTCTTGGTAAAAGCTGTTATGTGTAGATTGAGTAAATATATATGGGATTTCATGAAAATATTTGTCTTCTTCAGGTACGCAGCATTGCATCTAAACAAGTTGGGTCCAGTGAGCAGGTACTTCTACCAAAGATAGACTTTAATTAAGTTGGATTAGAGATATTTTGATATTCTGATTAGGTATTATAATCTAGCAATTTCATTGGTTTTGAACAATATATTCCTATTCGATACCAAGAAGGAAAAAAGTGTACTAATTATTTTCCTGAGAAAGTTAAAAAATCATGTTTCAGGGCAAGGCTCAAGGATGTCTCACAGGCTTAAGTTCCTTTGCCAGCATCGTCTCTCCATTAATTTTTAGCCCTTTGACTGGTAAATCGATAAAACCCATTTAACTATGTGTTTCCTAATATATGAATTTGTACAAGAATTGACTGCTTTTTCTCTCTTTCCAGCTTTATTTCTGTCGGAAAAGGCACCATTTTATTACCCTGGTTTCAGCATCATGTGTGCCGGACTTGCAACGGTAAGAGTTTAATCATACTTTTGGGGCTAATCTTTCGTTTGCTTTTCTTAATTAATTATTTGTTTTTATTTTTTCCTCTATGTTTGTGCAGATGTTTGCCTTCATTCAAAGTATGATGATAAGGGCTGTTCCTTCTCCATCAATTCTCACATAACCAGCAATAGTACAAATCATAGATCACAACTTCCTATTTATACAAATACACTCTCCAACCTATAATTTCACCTGGAAGAGATGCTAATGAGCTCAGACGAGCAATATTGTGTATAACTGTATAAGTATATAATATAATATAATATAATACAATTTCCTGCTAGACTTCCACTTTCCATTTATAGCACATTTGTTGATCTATTGATGTACAAACAGAGCTCCATAGAAGAACATTGTCGAGAAAAAGAAAGAGACAAGGTCAATAGGAACATGAAAAGTCTATTTGTCACAAGACATTTCACCATTAAAGTACAGAATTAAATATCTATAGATGGATTTATACAAGAATATACAAACTAGTTTCAATAGAGTTCCAATAAACCAGTTTCAGACTATACAAATTCCAATAAGAATTCACCTCACTGGACAGGAAATATGTCATCACCATCGTCTTCCATACCCAGATACTTGAGATTAATATCTTCCCAGCCATTGCCTTTGTAATTAAAACTTGGGTTCACATAGCAGCTCATCTCATGAAAGAGGTTCAAATTATCAACGAGCTTGTGGAAAGCACTACATCCACAACACTAAAAAACCAAAAAATGATTATTCGTTAGCTAATCTCAACTAGCAGAATCAATCCTAAATACCCTTTAACTTGCATTATCTATAGATAAACCAATCTTCAAAGTTTCTAGCAATCCTAAATACCCTTTAGAGACGATGCAATTCTGTGAATAGGGGTGTTCCAAACAAATGGACCAAACCAAATCGAACCATGTGGTTTGGTTCGGTTTTTTATGTTTAATTGGTTCAGTATGAATTTTTTTTTTTCAATTTTAAACGGTTCGGTTTGGTATGAAATTTTATGCTAATAACCGAAACGATCCGACCCAAACCAATACTATTTATTATATTTTAAAATATAATTATATATATTTTAAATTATACTTGAATCTACCCATTCTAGAATCTACAAAAATATGTGTTAAGCATCATTTTGAGAAATAAGAGCATATAAAATCAATTTCACACAAAACCAAACAACAAAATTGGAGTTTTGGATGTTGTATGTTGCATCTTGCAGGAAACTCCATATATATTTGCAGGTTGAATTTTACCTTTTGAACTATTTTTTCTCGGATGTTATTTAATATATCAATCCTACTGATTATACTAAACCAAACCGAACCAAAATTTATGATTTAATTTGGTTTGGTTTTCTTATAACAATTTCTAAAGGACCAACCGAAACAATCTTACAAAATAGTTTGATTTAGATAAGAATTTTGGCAAATGACCGAACTGAACCGACTGCGAACACCCCTATTGTGAAGTCTTACCTGCACAAAAACTGTGCCATCGGTGTAGGCATGAGGATTTATAGCCCGTGTAGTACGCTGGCCACAAATGTTACAAGTGAAAGCTACAAGCATTCTTCTACGGGGTGATTTCGTGAAGAGAGACCAAGGGAAAGTGGACACATTCTCTGTGCTGTTTGTGGTCTTGATCTCAGCAGGAGCAGGAGGGCCTTCCATTCCAGAACCTGTTGTCCATCCCCTTCCGGCCGCCGCACTCAGCACAATTCCCATTGCTGCATCCTAAAATACACAATTTGAAAAAACATTATCGCTAATTACCTGAACCGAAAGGAAATTAGTCTTCAAACCCAAAAAAAAAACCGTCCTTACATTGGCATCTGAGGAAAAAGCTAATTGCACTTGCTTAGACTAATTCAGGAAACCATACAACAATAATTTTTTTTTTCCCTATAAGATTATCACTTTCTCGGAAAGCATAAGGATATCTAAAGGAGAAATTACAAAAATCAAAACTTGTGATAAAAATAAAGTACCTTTGAAAGCGGGGACAGGGAGAGGTTGCGATTACTGAGATTTGGAACAATCTTTTTGTCCTTGGAATCCGATTCGGGGTCAGCTTCATTGTGATTACCTAAAAACGAAATTTAACAACCCAATCAGATTAAACATCCAGAAAAGAGCGGATATAAATTAACGCTTCCTTTGATTGCTCGGAAAATTCAAGAACATCTAAGAAAATCCAAAACCACGCAATCTTCAGCTCCGTTAATCGAATTCAAGAACTTCCAAGTTCCAACTTCAATCTTATCCCAGCAATCCAAAGAAAGGGAGAAAAACAAAATGAACAAAACAGGAAGAATCGATAGAAAATACGTACTCGTGGAGGCGAGAGGGAGTTGAAAGGGTCTTGACGCGGCCGTCCTTCGCCGGAAGAAAACCGAGAACGGCGTCGAAGACGAAGCTACAGCGGCAGAACACGAGCTCGTCAAGGTTTCCATGGAGGAGAATAGAAGAAATGGTATGCGTCTTAGAGGTACCAGGTGACAGTTGGTAATTCCCGTCTTTATAAAAAAATCTCTTACATTGGGCTGGGCTCCGTAACCGACTTTGCTTCGTTATGCCAGCCCATTCGCTGGCGCCCAAATCTAGAGGATTATTTTAAAAGAGAAAATTACATTTTGGTACCCTCTCCTCTAGTTTGATAAAATGTCAGAAAGGTCCTCTGGTTTTCAAAAATATCAAATTCTATCCCTTTGTTTTATATAAATTTCATTATGGTACTCTGAAAAGCAATTTAGAGTTTAGACACTCGAGAAGATGTCTTTTTAAGCGTAAAAACATTTTTGTATGTGCCTAAATTGCTTTGATAACTCACTCTAACTATATTCCGTATTTTAGCTAACATATATTATTTTAATATTTTTTATTTAAAATATAAATAATTTTATTCTCTTTCAAAATTCTATTTAAAATATAAAATATAATTGTACTACATGATTTTTTTTTTTTTTATGAAAAAAAATCTCATTATGAAATTTTGAAAAAAAACAATAATTCTTTTTTATTGTTTAAACATGTTACAGTTGAAGAAAAGAAAAATGTTACGCTACAATACAATTTTGTTTTTTAATTTTTTTTTTCTTAATTTTATTTTACTTTATGTTCTATCTTTTGGCGAGCAAAATGTTTAGTCACATAGTTTGAGTGTCAAAAAACTAAATACAAGTCTCATTCTTAACTAAATTGGCTAATTACATCTTTTGGCTAGAAGCCTTTGAGCTGCATTAGATAATTTTTTTTAATTATTTGGAGCATAAAACAATTGCTTAGAAAAGTAAAAATGTTTGGTGACATAATTTTAGAGGAATTCGTGTAAATATCCCACATTTTTATCTCTCAAATTAATTATTTTACAAAAAGTGAAACGTTTATATACACTCAGTAGAGTGGCACTTGTATTCACTAATTATTGTTTATATAGTGATATTTAATTAAATACTAATTTTTTAATATTAATATAATTTAGTTATGTTAAGATGAGATTTAAAATAGTTTTAGTTAAAATAAGATATATATTTCAGTCATTTATATATATATATATATATATAAAAGATAATGCAATGCAGAGGTGGCATTAGTCGCTGCTTTTTCGAGTTCGGATGTGAATTCTAGCAGTATGGCCGAGTTGATAGCAGTTCGGTGGGGCTTCAATTAGCTGCTCAAGATGATGTGAGTAACCTCAAAGTTTAGAGCAATGCTCAAGGAAGGTGCTAAAGATCAATTGTCCGACAATTCCAGATATTGAAAACGAAGTTATTGTTCAAGATATAAAAATGTTATGTGTTTTACTATTTTTTTTTTTTTAAGTTGCTTGAATTCGATGTGAATCGACTTTGGAAGCTGTAATCGCAAGCTTATCTACTACACTGCATTAATAAAATTACAGTTTAAAAGGTTCAAAAAAATTAAATCTAATTTTTTATTCAAAAAATA
>WUAT03178896.1:0-11883 GCA_010015005.3 Ulmus americana | reverse complement strand
GAAAACAGTATTTGGAAACAATAAATTTTTTTTTTTTTTTTTTTTTTTTTTTTTCTATCTTTATTAGCTAGCAATGGAAAAAGTAAATGAAGAATGAAAATAATAATAATAATAATCAAGAATAGAAACATATTATAAGGAAAAAAAAAAGAAAAAAGAAAAAAGAAAAAAGAAAAAAGACATTAGCAGGTTAACGTAACTTGCTATAGCAAGTTATTCAAAGTTAGAGAAACAAGTTGCACAACTTATTATGAATTTGTCTTGTTTATACCAATACACACAATTTTTGTTGTGTGTATTATAGTATTTCCATATATATATATATGGGTCCTTGTATAGTAGGGATTTTTGTTTTACAGTACCATTAGGGATATCAATATGAACTGGTTAATCTTAATCATACGGTTGATAAAGATTTGGTAGTTGGCCCAATAAATTTGTTGTATTTAATGTGCTTTGAAAATTATATAAGCTATTAAGTAAATTAACTTGTTGTTTACCTACTATATTGGTAGGAATATTTGACATAATCAGATTATAGAAATTCATATTTTAACATAGAACAATCTCGGTTTCAGAGATATTATTTTGTACTTAATGAAATATTAATTAGTATAAATGATTTCTTTCATTATCAAGATTAATATAAGATTTCTATTGATTTGTATGTTTGATGAAGTAGTAATTATTAATTAGGTTACAGATATTAACATTTTAGTCCCTTTGGTTTTAAAAAAAATAAGTGAATAACCTTGTCATATCGTAAATCATTGTCAGAACCCTGAGTTATTGGGAAAATATATTAACAATACCCTAGAGCCTATGAAATGACAAAATTGCTCTTAATTTGAAGATCAAAACCTACTTTTTGGTTTCATATTCTAGTTTCCAAACACCCCTTGAAGGGACCAAAATGTTAATTAATTGAATTAAACTTGTATTTTCCCCTAATTTCGAAAGCTCCAAAGTAGGTTTCAATTCTCCCAAATTGTAGAAAACCTGCAATCCAATCCCAACTTCAGTTTTATTAAAACCCTTCATTCCCCTGTTCATCAATTTCATGGCTTGAATCCCAAAATTAGATAAACTTGAGAGGATCGAAGAGCTCAGATTAGACGCACCAAAGGGAAGATTGGAGAGAGGAAAAGGAAGATTGGATGGTGGCAAGGGTATGATCGGTATGCTGGATGGAGGAAAGCAGGGAGAGAAGCTCGTCATGGCTGGAAAGGACCTCGGAGCGGAGTTGCTATTCCAGGAGGCGAATAATGGCTGGAGAGGACCTCGAAGCGAAGTTGTGATTTGAGGAGGTGAATGGATTGGTGGAGCTTCTCAATGATGGAGGCCGAAGAGCCACATGAGAGGGAAGTGGAGGAAAAGGAGGTGGAAGAGAAGTCTGACGAGAGGAAAGCTGAGAAAATTGGGTTGACGAAAAAGGATTCTAGTGGTGATGTGATTGTGGCAATGGGTGTTGCTTCTTGGGTGTTCTTCTCAAGCCCTGAAATCTTGCAAGTCCATACTAATAGCTAGACAGAGGAGGACGAAGAAAAGGACGAGCTAGAGGTGGCTAGTTTCCTCCATTAACAAGATTGAACTTTGTTATTTGCTGGTTTTTTTTTTATAATTTGATATTGATTCTAGAATAGGATAAAGGTGTAGGATAAACATAAATAAGGATAACTAATCCCAAATTAAGGGTATTTTCAGTTTTCTATTAAATTTTTAGTCATCTTTTGTTAACCAAGGTACTGTTAATATATTTTTCAATAACTTAGGGTTCTAATATTGATTCACGATATCACAAGATTATTTACGTAACTTTTTTGAAACCAAAGGGACCAAAATGTTAATATCTCATTAGAGCATAAGAAAAGTGAATTATTGATTAGTATAGGTCCCTTGGCCTACTCGTAGAAGAAATGGAAATTGTTCGGTAAACTTTAGCCATTATTTTTTGACATGTAGATCCCTATTCAACTGATAAAATAATAGTCGATAAAGAGATTGATTCATGGTTCCTTGGTTGGTAAGTTGTTTTCTCTTTACCTTTTTGTTTTTGTTTTAAATAAATAAAAAATCTTGGTATGATAAGATAATTGGACATTTCTCATAATTGGACTTTTTTCAATATATATTATATTTTTGTATATTAAGAATAAGAGATAAAAAGTTTAATTAAAATAAAAAAGAAAGCTAAAAAGAAAATAAAAAAGACTTAATACTCACCTTTGATTTTCAACTCATAAAATGATTTTTTATTTATTTATAGTAGATTTTTTTTTTTATTGTTTCTAATTGTTATTAATATGGCAGAAAAAACATAGGCTCTGTCCTCCACTTTACAAAAAATTTCAAATCCTATTTTATTCTCCAAAATTTTTCAAAAATCTATTATTTTTCATATTGTGTAACTATTATCCTATTCTATTTTATCACGTGGACTCCACCACCTTTTACATCATCCTATCATATTTTATCATCTTACACACCTAAACCCTACCACATTTTATATCATCTTATCATATTTTATCATCTTACACATCTTACCACCTTTTATATCTAACACACCTTAACCCGATCACGTTTTACATTATATTATTAACATATCTACCACTTTTTACATAAAATATATATATATATATTTCATATTATTTTATTATTAAATCTCAATATCCCAACCACTTTTTATATAAAATTATTTTTTAATCTTGTGGATCCCGCTTATTTTTACTAAAAATTTTAAAATCTTATTCAAAAAATTATCCTGCTTAAATTATCAAAATCATATTTAAATCGCGTCTTAGACAAACCTATAATAGGATAAAATGAAATAAACATGCCTAATAAAAAAAAATCTTTTTTTTTTAACACTAAAAAAAAAAAATCATTATTTATGTATTACAAAAATATATTGATGGGATATTTTGAATGGAATATATATACAAGTAGGGAAGGTTGACTATATGAGATCTTTGCAGGTAAAATAGGAATAGAAATAAATATGTTGTCAAATAACTTAATTCGTAAAATAGTAAGTAATTTATTATATCAAGTTACTTTTTAAAAAAGTAATAACATTTAATTATTATTTTTATATTTTTTTATACAAATATTTATTTTTACTGATACTATAAAATAAAAATTCATACGTGACAATTTTCCTCATATATATATATAATTAGGCAGCTAATTAGGTACTGCCTGAGGCATGGCATTTGCGTGTGATGGCTTCAAGGTAATTAAAACTCAATTAATATTAATGAGGCATGACATTTGCGTGTGAAGACTTCAAGTTAATTAAAACTCAATTAATACCTCAATTAAGTCTTACCACAATCACCTTGTACTGACCAGCGACCCTAGCGTTATTGTTTAAATTTATTTTCATTTGACAGGCGGGTTTTGAGTTGAAGATTTTGAGCGACGGCGAGACTTGGACGGCAACAATAATGATGCCAACTATGATGAAATCAGGTTTAGGATTGAGAAAGAAGATGGAGATTTATTTTAATTTAAAGTTTTATTCATATTTTAAATAAGTTATAAGTTATAAATTATTTTTAATGTAAAACTCAAAGAATAATTTTGGTATTTTTAAAAGAAAAAAAAGAGTGAGTTCAAGTACTAAGACATATTTACGCAAATTAGAAATTATTTTCCAAAATTTAAGATACTTTTTATAATTTTGTCAAACTAGAGAGTACTAAAATATAATTATTCTAAAAATCTAACAAGGTTCACCACGGGTTCATACCAATATTACATTTTTGCATGAATTTCTGATCCTCTTTATCTCTTAAACCTAATATATATAACTCCACACCTAAAGACTCGGCAGATATCATGAAAAATAATTAATATTAACACTTAAAAAAAATTCAAAAACAAAAAAATTATCAAAGGGATAATGACTATTTAGTACCTTATATTTTGAATTAATAACAAAAAGTACCCTATGTTTGAAAAACGATACTATGGGTACTCTCAAGATCATTCTGACCATGTAAAATGGTGAAATACCATTTTTCCTATTTTTAAACATGATTTTAATATGGAGATAATTAGATATAATTGTATCCAAACAATTATTTTGGACATATATATTAATAAGCGGGTTCCTTTTGTCATATAAATTAATCTTTTTTGGATATATGAATAGTAAAAACAAAACATATTCACAAAGGATAATTTTGAAATTTTTAAAAATATTTACGTTAACTTATGTTAACCAATGTGCCAATATATCCCAAAAACGATCTTGAAAGTACCTCAATGTAGTTTTTCAATCACAAATATACCTTTTGTCATTGACACAAAAGACAAAGTTACCTTTTGTCATTAACCTATAGTCACTTAAAGATAGTCAAACTGTTAATTTGACTACTCACAATTAGTAGCGTTGCGTTTTGTTTATATCAGTTACAAATTATTAACGGATAGTCGTTTTGAATTTTAAGTGCTAATAACCATATATAAATAATTTGTAACGAATAATGATCAAAACGTCATATTGCTAATAATAGGTAGCCCAATTATCAATTTAACTACTTTTCAGTGACCATATATAAAAACATCCCTAAATAAAATAAAATAATAATAATTGAAAACAAAACTATATCTATAGTACTAATAATCTCCTCTGCCAGTAAAATAATAATAATAATGATCTCCTTGTGTTGTGTCCATAATATCCATGCCAAAAGTTGATGCATGGCTTTTTCGCGATGTCTCATTCCGCCCCGTGTCGATATTTTATTCGCAATTCACGTAGACTGTGGGACCACAAGTAGTTTTAAAACGAATATAAGTATGCGCTGATCCTCAAGAAAACATTATACAAAACAATCGAAAACATGGGAATTCTCAACTACCAAACAACACCAAGTACTACTTCTCCTTCTCTTCTTAGAGATCTCAAAGTTACTATCCACAGCTCCTCTCTAGTTTTTCCTTTCCAAGAAACCGAGAGAAAATCCATGTTCTTGTCAAACATAGACCAAGTTCTTAACTTCGATGTCCAAACAGTCCACTTTTTCCCTGCCCACAAGGATTTTCCCGATCCTCGAGTTCTAGCCGAGAAAGTGAGGGAAACACTAGGGAAAATCTTGGTGCCTTATGACTTTCTAGCAGGAAGATTGAAGTTGAATGGCGAAACGGGTAATTTGGAGATTGATTGTAATGCATCCGGGGCAGGATTTGTGGTGGCTTCGAGTGAGTTTACACTGGATGAGATTGGAGACTTGGTTTATCCTAACCCTGCTTTTGAACAACTAGCTTCTACCAATTTGGATATATCCATACAAGATGCCACTGATCGACCCCTTTGCATTGTTCAGGTACTATTTGTGTGTATGCATATATATAAATTCTTTTGTAGTGATTTTTTATTTATTTATTTTATTATTTTGATAGTGATTTCATTAATAATTTTTTAATCACATCATATTTTTTTGATAATTTTCCAATATGTTGTTTACTATTATTTAGTAATATTCTTTTAAAATTTTGTTATAATCTGAATTTTTGTTTAAGAGATATAAAATTTTGTTATAATCCGAATTTTTATTTAAGAGATATAATAAATTTTGTATTAACTAAAAGTAATTTTATAATTAGTGCATGGAGTTATATATTTGTTAAAAGTAAAATTAAATTACAACAAAATTTTAAAATGATATTTTTAAGACATTAAAGAATAATATATTAAAAAAATAGTCGAAAAATATGATTTGATTGAAAAATTATTAATAAAATTATTAATAAATTTTATTTTAACTATAATATAATTGTATGAAAATTTGTGGAAACTAGAGAGAGAGAGAGAGAGAGAACATCATCATTTCACATATTTGTTTCTGAATTGGGTACAACATTAGTCATATTGTGACATTAGTATAGTTAAAAAATTATGCATTTCCGAAAACGAAAAAGAAAAATAATAATAATAATTATAATAATTAATGAAGCATTTGCTTATTAAACAAATTCGTAATGGTACATAGCTTGTGATCATTTTACTTTTTGACTTCGAGTGATGTTCGTAATTCGTAAACAGAATATTTAAAGCAGAATTAGTATTTAGTCAAAATATTATAAATATAATATTTATAAAAAAATAAAAATTTAATAATAATATAATTAAAAAATAATATTTTATTAAAAAAATAATAAAAGAAATAATATTTTATTAAAAAAATAATGGAAAGATGTAATATTTTATTAAAAAAGTGATAGAAAGAAATAATTTTTATTAAAAAGTAATAAAGTGGTGAAAATATGTAATATTTTATTAAAAAGTGGTAAGGTGATAAAAAGATGTAATATTTTATTAAAAAAATAGTGGAAAGAAGTAATATTTTATTAAAAATGTTATGGAGGGATGTAATATTTTATTAAAAAGTAATAGAGAGAGGTATTAGAGAGAGGATTTTTAAAATATTAATAAAATAGAATATTTAATATTTTAAATACTTTTATATGTTTGTTTATGATATTTAAAATATTAATTATGTATTTCGCTTCGTGATGAATTAAATTTTATACATAATAAGCGAAGTAAATTATATGAAAATTTTCAAATCTAAAAGTTTAATATAATATATTTCAATTAGCAAGAATTTTTATGCAAAATATATATATATATATATATTATTCCCTTCCAAAATTCAGAGACTGACATTATTTATGTTTGTGGCATTTTTTGTGTGGACAAATCATGTAATTTTGTTAAAAGTTGGAAAATAAATGAATGTATTTAATTTTCTTTGTTATCAGTCTCAATTGCATTATTTTCCGAGTTTTCTACGTACAGCGATGTTAGAAAGGGTGAAAACCGTGCCTACAGTACCTACTTTTTTCGTTTACTTGTCCCCTTCTCTATTCTTATTTAATTTTGTCATTTTGTGCATTTTTTTTATGTCGTTTTGTGCACTTTTTTTTTTTTTTTCTCACAACCCTCCTATCATTTTTTTTTAAATCATCGATTTTTTTTTTTTAATTGTTCGTTTACTTTTTTTTTCTTGTCTTTTTTTTTTTAATTAATATACATTTATAATATTTTTATTTTATATTTTTCTAATAGTTATTATATCTTAGCACAATAACGAAACAAGATAACTCTATGTTATTTTATTATTACTATTTTTTTTTCTTCTTGTTTTGGTTATAGGCTCTTTGATTTTCACATTATTAAATTTCAAAGAAAAAACTTCTATAGTCTATCCAAAAAAAATGCCTTTTATTGATTTTAAATTTGGAAGGCTTGGACCTAACTCTTAAACCCAACATTTTTTTTCGCTCACGTAAGATAACTCTACATTAAAACAATATGTCAAAAAAATCTGATACCCAGTTTTTGTGTTAACCGCAAAAAATGCTCTCATTAATTGTTCAAAATAGTACAAATATGATATATTTTTATTCACGGTATTTTTTACTTCTAAATGATGATATATATATATTTTTTAAATTAATATAAATTTAAAATATATATTTTTATATTTTTCCAATAGTTGTAATATCTTAGCACAACAACGAAACAAAATAACTCTACGTTATTTTATTATTAGTATTTTTTTTCTTCCTATTTTGGTTATAGGGTCTTTGATTTTTTCACATTATTAAATTTCCAAAAAAACTTTCTACAGTCCGTAAAAAAAAAAATTGCCTTTTACTGATTTCAAATTTGGGAGGCTTGGACCTAAACCTTAAACCCAACATTTTTTTTTCCGCTCACGTAAGATAACTCTACATTAAAACAATATGTCAAAAAACGTTTTATACCCTGTGTTTTGTGCTGCAAAAAATGCTCTCATTAATTGTTCAAAATTGTACAAGTATGATCTATTTTTATTCACAGTATTTTTTACTTCTAAATAATGATATATTTTTGTATATAATTTAAACAATTTAACCTTATTTATTATAAGGTTAATATTATATTTAATCTAATTTTTATGTTAATATATATATTTTTTTATTGACACAATGGAATTGATATAGGAACATTTAATTTGCCAAAAAAAAAAAGTAACATTTAATTATTTCAAATATTAATTTATTAAAGATAATAAATTATTGTATATTAATAAATATATATATCATAAATAATAAATATATTTTCACAACATAAAATAAATATATATAGCATTACAACTAGTATATATATAAAACCCAAACCTGAACAATTAGCCCAGACCAAACCTCTCTCCATAGAAAATGAAGAACTACATTGGCAATTAGGCCCACTCACTTATAAGGCCCGATCTTTGTGTGACCACATTCTAGTTCAAGCACTTTTAATAGTAAATTGACTAATTTATCCCCAAAAATTGAAATTGATATACTTTTGTTAGAAGTTAGAAACCATGTTTGAGTTTTAACCAAAAACTTGTTAGCATCTTTAACTTGTTTTTGACCAAAATTATTAGACTGCAATTTGGTCATAATTCTGCCCTATGTACACACTATTAACTTGTTTTTGACAATTTGATTTTGTCGTAGGTGACATCTTTCAAATGCGGCGGTTTTGCGATGGGCTTCACGACCAACCACACAACATTTGATGGCCTCAGCTTCAAACTCTTCTTAGAAAACCTAGCCGCATTGGCTGCTAACAAGCCCTTGGCTATCGCCCCATGCAATGATCGCCGACTCCTAGCCGCTAGATCTCCACCACGCGTCACATTTCCTCATCCCGAGCTTCTCAAGCTTAACATAGCCAACCAACAAGAGCCAGAGCCTTCTGTCTTCCAAGTCACCAATGACGACCTTGTCTTTAAAATATTCCCACTAAGCTTCAATGACATCTCCAATCTCAAAGATGAGGCAAAATTTACTGCTTCCAACAATACCAATGGTCGCGTGATCACCAGCTTTAATGTGGTCACTGCGTTTATATGGCGGTGTAAGGCATTATCTTACGATGTAATAGAAAACATGGAGAGAGAATCCACAATCCTTTATGCTGTAGATATAAGGCAGCGACTTAACCCACCGCTGCCAAAGTCATACACGGGAAATGCCGTGTTGACAGCTTACGCGACGGGAAAATGTAAGGAGCTTGTGGAAAGACCATTCTGTAAGATAGTGGAGATGGTTGCAGAAGGGGCTAGAAGGATGACCAATGATTACGCAAGGTCTGCCATAGACTGGGGAGAGGTGAACAAAGGGTTTCCTCGTGGGGAGGTGTTGTTTTCGTCGTGGTGGAGATTAGGGCTTGCAGAGGTGGAGTATCCATGGGGGAAGCCAAGGTATAGCTGCCCTGTTGTTTATCACAGGAAGGATATTGTTTTGTTGTTTCCTGACATTGAAGGAGATGATTTTGAAGGTGGTGAAAGTAGAAAAAATGGCGGTGGGGTTAACGTTTTGTTGGCATTACCTGCCAAGGAAATGGTGAAATTTGAAGAGTTGTTCAACAACTACTTGTTTGGCTTGAAGGATTTGAAATAAGGATATATATTGATAATTGTGTGATAATGTCAATTAAGTTCGTATGTAATTATTATTTTTATTATTTTTTGAATTGAGTTGGTATGTAGAGTTAAAGAGAGCAATTATAGCTATAGCCATATATGTGTGATCATATGGTTGTTTGGTTTGAGGCCATGATTTGTATTGTAATATATGATTTATGAGCATTCTATATATATAAATGGTTCTTCATTATTTGTTTGCTTTTGTCGACGGATGAAAACGAGTTCTGGCTGACTTGGGTTTGGACTCTTTTTTTTTTGCCTGTAAAACGATAACTTCATTAAAATAGAGAAGCAGCAGCATCAGCTGCTAACAGAGGGACGAGCCATGGCTGCTCCAAAGATGAAGAGACCACAAACATGGACTCGGAAACTTGAGGGCTTGCCTTGCAAGGCGGTGAGCCACTCCATTACACAAACGATTCATATAGTTAAAGGAAATCACATTAACTTGTATACCCCATTGTCTAATATCATGAATTAAGAGGCCACCTTCATTCGCCGGAAGTTCGATGACATTAAGCTTCGATACCTCCACACTGGAGTCGCAGAATACAGAGATGTTCCTCAAGCCCAGCTGTGCTGTCATGAATATACCTTGCCTGACTGCCATTAGCTCGGCTTGCCCAACTGAAGCCGCAACCTGGTTCGGCCAAGATCTGGCAATAACAAGGATTCCCGTAGAATCACGAATACAAGCTCCCAACTCATACCTTTGCGCATTAACATCCCAGGCTGCATCCACATCTAAACGAAGTAGTCTCGGAGCAGGAGGACACCACATGGATGGCTGGCTAATCGGGACAGCAGCGGAAGAGGAAAGCCTAGCCAACCGGAAACCCTCCAAATAATCGGCAACCCAAAGCAATGTTGGATTGTAAACTTGATCCATACACCCAAGCCCAATTCATGGAAGCTTCTACAATTAGATTGGGGAGCAAGAAAACGTGGTGAGCAAGTTGGCTTCCATGAGCTGGCAGAGAAGAAGCTTGGAGAAGGTTGCAGAAGAGATGAGTTGGCAGCAGCTAAAGAAGAAACTTGGAGAAGGAGAAAACGTGTATGGTAGATAGGTGTATTTGGTGTAGGCTTTATTCACTTTTTACTTGTATAAATACCTCCCTTCTCATATGTAAATCAACAAGCAAATGAAGCAATAAAATAGAGAGATATCAGTTAGCTAAGAGAGCTTTCTTCCTTGTCTGTGAGTGAGTTGCCGTGAGAGAGAGAGAGAGAGCAAAGTGAGTTGAGTGATATTTGGTGAGCAGAATATTTTCCAACAGTATGGCCATTACAAAAAAAAGAGGATTACCGTCAGAAACTTTCCCACTTCTGGCGGCTACAATTACAAAAGATGAAAAATATGTAGAGGCCTTGGGAATACACACGGTTAACATTGGTTTATGTGCATTTAATGTACAATCCCATCAGGCATGAAACTACGATGCCCTAAAGCTAAAAACACAGCGCCAAATACACTAACGGATCCAATTAGGTACCGAGATGGATTTTACAAGTCGACCAATCCCACACTAACTCAGGCTCATTTTAATCCCCAGTTGAAAAATTAGATTGACACTTGGGGGGAAGTGATGTGGGGTTTTCTTCCATTCTGAGCATGCAACTAGTGTAGAGCAAAACCTATCCGAAAAGTGTCGACCAGAGATCAAACTATCGTAAACAAACAAAAAAGCCTAATAAATATTGAGCTTAGTCATAACATTCTAGGAAGGTGTGTTCCTTCGAAGACAACCATCCCTTCCATTTACGGCACTCAAAAAACAAAGAAATTGCCATTATATACATGATTTCTTGATTTCCTCATTTAATTGATTGAGAAATTAATAAGGTCAATGATTTTCTTAAATGTGCTGAGCGAATTTAAGATGGCATTAAAAGGCATTAAACATGCCAATCACTAGTCAAAAGCATCCATATTATGCATAGACCTTCCCGAGACATTCCTAAAGGTCTTCCTAGAAGGAAGTTGGCATTAAACGCATTTAATGCCCATTGATTATGTAAATCCCTCCAATACTATATAAACCCAACCATTTCACTCACAAAAGTTATGCAAAATCTACTCATTTAAAGAGATTTTTCTAAACCGTATATTAGATCCAAGCATTGACTTAAGTATGAGAGGGTTAGTAGTGGGATAGCCTCTGACTACTTGTGCGTTTGCTCTTTTGCATGACTTTATCGGAATCATCCTCCAACTTAGTCAATCTTTTGTGAGTCGAGCAAAAAACCACTGTTGGTCCGGTTAGACAACCAAGAGGGGGGGTGAATTGGTTGCTTAAGAACTTAGAAATTTTTTTGCTTAATTTATGAAAACCAAAAACGCCTTGTTCTTGTAAATTTAATGTAAATTGTGGAAGCTTAAAAACATAAAGTAATTTGCAAGAACAGAAAG
>WUAT03178676.1:0-11885 GCA_010015005.3 Ulmus americana | reverse complement strand
CACTTCTTTGGTCAGCTTTTGACACATGGAGGGCGTGTACTTGAACCTGGGACAATGTCCAAAGTGTGAGAGAAATTCTAGCTGGCTTTCAGCTTTTAGCAAAACTACCCCAGTTGCTGTAGCATCCTGGAGCATCCTTACCAACAATCTCCCTTTGAAGCTATGAAATCACACCAAGGCAATAATGAGCAATAATTGGCAATGAAATTGAATAAATCAACCTAAAATCCAAAAATTGAATATTTACAAACTAGAAACATAAAACTAAGCTAAACTATACAAATAAGCATTAAAAACACTCTTTTGTTTTATAAATTCAAGCTTAAGAAGACAAATAACTCTTTATATCTAAGAGTTATCACTTGCTCGCATGGAAAACTGTGGCGAAGACAAATTACATGTTATCTTTGCTAATACCCAAACCAAAATAGCCCATGACGGACTTTGATGTCTTTTTATGACCTCTAGTTGATGAGTTGAAACTTCTATGGGATGTAGGCATAGATTGTTTTGACGCACATGAGGGAAAGTGTTTATGCTTTATGTATCAGTTATTTGTACAGTGTTAGACTTTCCAGCTTATGCATACTTGTCTGGTTGGAGCACACAAGGGAAGTTTGCATGTCTTTAATGCTTAGAGGATACACGACACAAGCCAATACGTGGTAAGCAATGTTACATGGGGCATCAGTATTATTTGGAATCTGACCATTCATGGCGATATAAGGAAGACTTTGATGGGACAGTTGGATTAAGGCATCTTCCTCGTTGATTTGAATGCTATGATATATTAACTTAGTTGGATTTTCTTTCTCCTCAAGCACTGTGAAAATTCCCCCTTCTAATGTGTCGGAAAAAAGAAAGAGACTTGCTTCTGAGTTAAATTGGTTGAAGAACAGTATATTGTTTGAGTTACCATATTTTTCCACTCTTGAATTGCAACACAATCTCGATCTTATGCACATTGATAAGAAGATTTGTGATAAAATTATCAGAACGTTGTTGAATATTGAATGTAAAACCAAGGATACGTTGTTGAATGCTCGTATGGAATTGAAGGACCTTGACTATAGAAATGAATTGCACTTGAACCTCGATGGTAAAACCAAACAACATGAAAGTTACACATTTACGAATGATGAGTGCATGGGAATTTGTGAATTTATTAGATCTATAAAATTGCCAAATGTGTTTGCATCGAATATTAGTCATTGTGTGACTTAAAATAAAAAATGCTAAGTTTAAAAATGCATGATTGTCATATCTTGTTATAAAAATTACTTCCAGCTAGTATTATCTCCTACTTGACAAAACCTGTACAAGAAAATTTGATCACATTTTATCAATTCTTTGAGAAATTATGTGCTAGAACATTATGTGTTCAAGACTTGAAAGACATGGAGAGGGGGATCTTACTTATTTTGTGCAAATTGGAGAGGAATTATCCTCCAGCTTTTTTTATTTTTTTTTTATTTTTAGTTATGGTAAATTTATGTGCTTATTTCCTGAACAAGCAATTCTCGATTATCGAGTGTTGTACGGATGAATGTATGGGACAGAGAGGTGTATGGGGATGTACAAAGGTTTTGTGAGAAACACGGCGCGACCCAATGGTTCAATTGCAAAGGCATATGTTATAGATGAAGAGGTAACTTTCCTCTCCCATTATATGAAGAATATTGACACTGTGTTCAATCGGGTAAACATAATTTGGGATAACCCAGCCACAATCAATGTGCCACATTTGGATGTTTTCAATGCAAATTTTCATACACTTGGGGCATATGAGTTGAAGGAACTTGGTGATAAAAAAAGAAATGTTCATTGGTACATTGTAAACAACAGTGATGATGTCACTGTGAAGAACCACATCGTGTGAGTATAACATTAATTTTGATTGCCATTCTTAATCTGGTGTTATGCTTACTACTTTAAGTTTTGTAATAGGGAGCACACACAATAGTTAATTGAGGTTGGTTATTCATCAAACAAATTATATAAACCCCTAGAAGATTCTGGGTTGGTTCAATCAGAAGGTAGCTTTTTTTTTTTTTATTTTATTTTAAAATGAACAACACTCAGCTATTGTACACACTAATATTAAGTAAACTAATTCTTTTTTCCCATGTAGGTTGAACTTCAGAAAAATGTAGGCTTATCGATAGTCACTGAAGATTTATACTCTTAATCCGTTGGGCCTGAAGAGCAGTATATATCTCGAGAAGCTTACATTCTGAATGGTGTAAGTTTTATTTCAAAGGTTCATGACAAATTACGAACCCAATGTAGTGGCATTTCCAACTTAGCTAATAATGACAGGATTGATCATATGTTTTATGGTGCAATACTTGAAGTCATGGAATTGGCATATATTAGGGGTTGCAAGGTCGTGTTATTTCGTTGCCATTGGTTCAAATCAAATCCAAACTCTAATACAATATCTGAGGAACATAATTTGACCTTGATTAACATACAAAGTAGTTGGTATGAAGATCAACCTTATATCTTGGCAACATAGGCACGACAAGTGTTAAGGGGAAATAGCTGGAAGATTGTGCAGAAGGTGTATCACCATCATCTATATGACATTCCATAACCCAAAGTTGATGATGTTGATTAGAATTACGATGATGACGAATTCCTCCCTCTTCTTTAGCCAAACACAATGATTATTGACCCCTCATTTTTAGTTCGACATGACATTGCTACAATTCATTTCCCTGACTAGTGGTTTGTTGAGCTAAATATTTCGGGTCCCAACTTGCAAAGTAATGAGCCTTCTGCGTCAGGATCGAGCACAATCGTCGAAAAATGGAGTACAATCACAAAGGGGAAAGATTTTGGGGGAATAAAAGGGAAGGGGGGGGGGGGGGTAGCTAGAGGTTGAAGATGATAGGAGTTTAGCTGGTGGCTCATTTGTAAAACTACCACCTAATGTCACGTGTATGTCAAGTGGGTACTTAATGTACATTCAATGACGATTTTACTCGAGAACTGCCACCTATATGTAAAATATCAGGTGATGGTTTTTAAGTTAAATAGACACTTAAAGTTCGGAACTAAGCATCCCTATTTATGTAAACTTAGGTGGTTGTTTTCTCTTAGAACTGCCACCTAAAACCGCCACCTATGCACCACTTCATAAAGGGTTATTTACTGTAGTGTAATCTGAAACATCTTCAATCTGCATACAATCTCATAAGAGTTTTTGGTTAATTTATTTACATAGAAAATGAAAGAATTTTAGTAAATAACCTATTCACCTGCTATAGCTTTGTAAGCTCAGAAAATATCTGAAGAAACAATAAATCTCTCTTCCAATCTTATTCCAAGAGTCATGGAAATCTCAAGGGAAGTTGAGAGAGAATAAATGTCTACCTCAACTCTCTGAATTGTCAAAAATGAAAAGTGCCTTCTAAAATTACAAGGATTTGATATTTATAAACAAACTAAAATTAAACTCGATCCTCTAGAAAGAACCCTTCGCTAATCTATCCTCCGCTAAACACTCCTTTGAATAAGCTATTCTTCAGCGTCTCGTATTCATCCTTTAATGCCTCATACTTAACCTTCGGTGTCTCATACTCATCCTTCGGCACCTCGTACCTTTTAACAGTTAAAATACTTCAACATGGGGAAATCCACAAGTTCCCCACCTATTTCCCCTTTTTTATTTGTGATATTTGAATTTTGAAAATTCAAATAAAACGCTGCTGTGACGTTTCCTTTCTGACTTCGACGGCGATACCTTTTTGACTTTTGTATTTTCTCATTAATTCTAGTCTTCATCTCATGATTACTCACCCTATTTTAAATACATTGTCTAAGATTCCCATTCATTTTCAGGCTATCTTCATTTTTCATCTTCATCTTCTAACTTGCCTCTACTTTCCTCTATCTCTGCAATTTCTTCAAACCTTCATCTTTCTAATCCAAAAACTTCTTTGTGATGGCGAGCTCTTCTTCTAAATCCACTGTTGTTCCCCCAGTGCAAGCAGCTCTAAATAAAATTTTAGTTGACAAGTACTGCGGTGAGTACGAAATCCCTGCCGATTGTTCTTTGGAGGTTTTGGGGCCCCAATATGAAAACTAGAAAAAAAGATCCCTCGATTCTCCCCCTTGGGTCAATCCTGATGTCCGAGCTTCACCTACAAAACCTCAGGCTTCCACTTCCCCCTTTTTCCCATTACTTTTTTGCCATTCATGACCTTCATCCCTCCAACTGTCTACCAATGCTATCAGAACCATGAGTGGATCTGTTCTTCTAAATCTGATCAAAGATATGTGTTTGGGTCTCTCAGACTTCCATCTTTGTTATGTTAGAGTGAGGTCTGGGAAAACTTCAAAATACTTTCTTTCTCCCAGAAGGTTTTTCAGGAATTCCTTTGAAGGATTCTGATCCAAAAAATTTCTTTCTATTGACTGGGAATTGGAAATCCCCATCTGTCAACCACTCCCTTTTCCTAATCCACCTGGGCTACAACTATGGTAAATTTTTTTCCATTCTCACAATTTTTTTCTCTCTCTGAATCTTTGTTTGAATATAAAATTAACTTACCTTTTTTTGAATTTTAGCACCTGAAAGATAGTGACATTTATAATCCTAAGCCTCCGAAGCCTTCTGAGGAAAGGGCGAACTATCTTCGAAGGTTTAATCTGATGGATAAGTACACTACCATTCATATTAATTGAGTGATAAACCCATTCACCCTTTCTCTCCTTTGCTGATGAGCTCCATACTTGCAAGCTCACAGCATCGACGACCCAATTCCTTTTATGGGGAATCTCCAACGGCTTCATTTCGTTCCTTCTGTAACAAAAATTTTTGAGCAGAAGCCTTGCCCGAGAAATCTAGCCAACCCATTAGCGATTACTTTTTCCAATTTGGAAAATCGTCCCACTCATCCATCCAATGACAAATTTACAATGGCTAAAACTTTGATTGGTGAGTTCCTTCGGCCCTCATCCACTAAATCTCCACCCACTACTAAGGTTGAAGGGAAAACTTCTTCAAAGCCTCCGAAGGATCCTTCATGTCCTTCAGTCACCATCACTCTTTCGGGTTCACAACAAGCTCTGACAACTCAAACCACTGATACTCATCCTTCGGAGGTTCAACCTATAGGGGCGCTTAAGGTGAGAGTCAAGAAAAAGCCTATGAAAAATCTTGATGCCCTTCTTCTTGCTAAGAGCTCTTGGGGACCATGAACCCAAAGGACCCGCAACTTGGAAGCGGTTCCGAAGGTAAGAATTCTGAGAAGGAACCTCCTCGCAAGAAAAAAAAAATCTCGGATACCACAACTTCGGCGGCCCAAATAAGTAAGTATCCTTTGTACTTTAGCTTTTTTTTAATTAATTATAATCCTTTGAGTCAAATCCTCCAGAAGCTACTCAAACTACTAGTGTCAAGGAGCCAACCAAGCCAACCATTCCTTCTCCTACTCCTAAGGCTCCTTCGTCAATCACTCAAGATCTTCCAACTTCCTCAGAAAGAGTTCGTCCTCAAGGGAGAGGCTCTGCTACCATCAAGGAACTTAAAGCTTTTTTGCCTGAGTTTGATAACCTTCTAATGGACATTGCCGAGCCTTCTTACACAAGGAGGACTGCTGCACTAATCGCTCAGTGAGAAAACAGTGATATTGTTGAGGACATTAGCAACAGTTTTATCCTTTTTGCTTGACTTCTTTTTTAGCATCGGGAGTGTGTGCAAACTACTGAGAATAAATTAAAAGAGGAGGAGTCTTTGGCCAGCAATCTTTCTCGTGAAAGAGACCAAGCTCTTTCTTCTCTCGAACTCGAACAAAACAAGATCAAAACTTTAGCTCAAGAGAAGCAATCAGTACTAACTAAGGTTGACTAACTAGAAACGAAGATGCGCGAAACAAAAAGAAAAATATCACAGCTGGAAATTGATTTGAAGGTAATATACAATTCCGCCCCATCTTAGTTTGAGTTTTGCTTTTTATTGATTCTTTGAATTACTCTTTAATCCAGGCTGTGCAAGATGATAAAGCCTCATTGGAAACAAAGTTCCAAGCCTTAAAGGAGAAATAAGAAGACAAGATCAAATCCAAGGGTGTGGAAGTCTTTGAACAGACTTTCGCACGCTACTCTAGGACTAAAGTTCTGAATAGCTACAGCAGTTCCAGGTTCAGGTGGAAGACGACACTTTGTCCTTTGAAAGAACGAATCATATCTAGTCCAGAATGCATACGACCTTCTCAATAACGTAGAAGCAGGCAATTATAACCAAACACATTGAGAAGGAAGGTCTGCACGTAAATTATTTTTCGGAGGACGAACGAGAAAACTCAATTGAAGAAGAACCAGAAAATGCTCCTCCCCAAGCAGTGATGAATGATGATCCTCCGAGTTCTTCCAACGCTCCTGCAACTTCTTTGGGGACTTTCGATGATCTTGTGAATATCTCCTTCTCTCAACCCCTTCCAAGTTTGGGAGCTACTCTCGAAGGGTTGGCTAAACTCAATACCCCAAAAAGTAGGGTTGATCCCATTGATCAATTTTCAACATCAATAGTTGCCGATCTTCTAAAGACTTCCTCTTTTTGATTGTCATATACGTTGTTTTGGTCATAATAAAAGACTTATTCCTCTCAATTTTGCAAAATGTAGAGTTCTAGTGAGACGTTCCTTCTGGCACTCAATGCATTCCTACCATAGTCTATTGTGAAGGGCCAAATTTGAGAAATCATCGACACGCCTTTCTCACATACTCTCTTCTTGTCGAAGCTTTGTTTTCACCGGAGGATTAGGTTATAAGAACATCTTTGGAGAAAATATGTGGAGGTTCTGGTATTGGTTAACTCCAAAATATGAAGGTCAGTTCTTCTATGAAGACTACCTTGACTATGTTACTCCAACCCTTCATTGCTTCATTTCCCATCCTATATACAACCCATACACTTTCCTTTTCGATGATGAAATTGAATGTGCATGAAGGATTGTTTTTGTCAAATCCCCTAAGAAGCTTCCTTATTTACCACCAAATGAAGCAAATCCTCCCCCTCCAAGGGATCCTCCGGAATATGTCACCTTTAAGCTTCTAAAGAGAAAACCTTCGTGATTCTTAAAAGAAGACAATCCTCAATCATTTCATGCCCATTTCTACACCCATACATGAATCCTTGGACTACTTCTGCATGATTTCATCATTGCGAAAATGAGGATGTTGATACATCTCTACCATGGTGTCTTCGTTTGGAGGAAGGTATTACCCTTGAGCTTGCCGCTGATGCCTCACACCGAGAATATTTAAGTCAAAGGAAGAAAGGTCAAGATGATATTAATACCCTCCATCGTTGTGGTCTTAAAGGAAGAACCTTTTACCAAGACAACGTGTTTCCCATGTCTTCTCCTCAATAGCATGGAGTAGAGATTCCTCCTCCAATCTCTTATCATTAACTTTGTTCTTCTTGTGACTTATCCATGTATTCTTTATATATTGAATAAAATTTTCATTTTTTATGCCTAATGATTCATCTTCTTCTTTTCCAAGAAGCTACAAATGATTTCCAAGCTTTTATATTCTTTGATTATATGCTAATTTCCCATCGAAACATTCAACCTTTGTTGAAGTATTCATCCTTCTCAAAAACATTCAATTTCTCTTGATGCCTTTAATCCGATGGAGAAAGAGCAAATTGGATCTTATCTTCTAATCGTTTCTTTTGCCAAACCTTTGAAATCCGAAGGGTGTTTGATCTTCTCATCAAAAGCTATTTTTTTGCATCTCTTATGTTGACCGTTAACATTGATTTTTGCAGACTTTATTGGAATCTTTCGTGATTCTTCATGCTAGGGCATCTTTCAGATAAGGATCTCGTAGTATCCAATCTTTAAGATTTTGTTATGCCGAAACATCTTCTGGAGAAGGAACAATAGTCACCAATCTCCAAGAACCTTTTATGCTAAAGCATGTTTTGGAGAAGGACCGCATATTCACCAATATCCAAGAATCTTTCATGCTAAAGCATCTTTTGGAGAAGGACCGCGTAGTCTCCAATCTCCAGGATTGCTTCATGCCAAAGCATCTTCTGGAAAAGGACCACGTAGCCACCAATTTCCAACAATTTTCCATGCCAAAGCATCTTCTGGAAAAGGACCACGTAGTCTCCAATCTCCAGGAATCTTTCATGCTGAAGCATCTTTTGGAAAAAGACCGTGTAGCCACCAATTTCCAAGAATTTTCCTTGCCGAAGTATCTTCTGGAGAATGATCACATAGTCACCAATGTCTAGGAATCTTCCATGCCAAAACATCTTGTGGATAAGGAAAATGTAGTCACCAATTTCCAGGAATCTTTCATGCCGAAACATTTTCTGGAGAAGGACTGCATAGTCACCAATCTCGAGGAATCTTTCATTCTCCGTGATATAAAAATCATCTGCATTTTGGAGGAGGATTAGCTTCTTCTTAACTGCCATTAAATCATAAGATCATGGGAAAATAACAATTTTATTGATTGAAATTCTCGATTACATAGGAGTCGGGATCTTCAATCAAATGATCCTCAGTTACTGCCTCTTTTAAAATCTATTTCAGAAAATCCATTTGGGAGAAAACCAAACTTAGGAAAAAATAGTACATCTCTCCCTTCTTTTTTACAATCACTATTCAAAGAAAATATTTTTTCAAATTTGTTGCATTCCATGTTTGGGGTACTTCCTTTCTGTTCTCAACATTTGTCAACTTATATGTTCCTTTTCCAAGTACTTCTTTCATTTCGAACGGACCTTCCCACTACTCTCCAAATTTTCCTTTTCAAACTAATTTTAGGATCCTTCGGAGCACCCATTATCTCTTTGCGAACCTTTGCACTTTTGTCTTCTCATTATAAAGGGCTCTTACTTTTTGCTGATAAGCTGCTCTTCTAATCTGCACACATTCTCTAAATCTAGATTTCTTGTCAATTGTTGTTGATTTTCTTCCACATTTTCAGTGACTAGAGTTGTCAAAGTTGATAACCCGGCTTCTGTCAGAAGAATTGCTTATATCCTGAATACGAAGGCAAATGGAGATTCATATGTTCCCCTCTTCTTAGTTGTCCGTTGAGCCCATAAAACCTTTGGTAGTTCCTCAAGCCATCCTCCCTTTTTATCTTCCAAATTATGCCAAATATTTCCCACGATAATCTAGTCCATTGCTTCCGCCATCCCATTTGCCTAAGGATGATAAGCTGGAGAGTAATTTATTCTGATTCCATACATATCGCAAAATCTATAGTCAATGATTTGGGCATCCCAAACCTACAAATGATGTACTTCCATATGAAATTTATCACATCGTTGGTGGTGACATTTGAATATACTTCGGATTCAACCCAATTGGTGAAATAATTTGTAGCCAACAATACAAAACATTTTCCTCTTTTGGCAATCGAAAGTTTCCCAATTATATCTAACCCCCAACGTGCAAAAGGCCATGGACTCACCACCGAATGACATGGCTTTGAGTGTTGATGAATTAAAGGAACATGACTTTGAAATTTCTCGCATTTCTTAGCATATTCCTTGGCATCTTGAATCATGTAAGGCTAATAATAGCCCGTCGTTATCGCCTTATGCACCAAACTCCTTCCACCGAAATGGTTCCACAAACTCCGAAGTGTATTATTTTTAGTACCTCTTTCGAAACACATCTCAATAATGGAAAAAGGGTTTACATTTATCTGACATCTTTGAAATGAATTGACTCAAAGCAGCAACTTTGCCTACTAAACTTTGGATGTCTCTGACTTTTCTCGGCTCTTCTATTTTCTAACAGATTTTTAATTTGGGTCGGGCTTGATTCAATTCCTCTTCTACTCACTACATGGCCCATAAATTGTCTGAAGATACTCCAAAAGCGCATTTAAGAGGATTAAGCTTTATCTTGAACTTTTGGAAGATTTGGAATATTTCATCAGCATCTCTAATATGATCTTGAGTTTTTTTGCTTTTGATTACCATATCATCAATATATGCTTCCATTGTCTTCCCTATAAACTTTGATAACATTTTGCTAATCAATCTATGGTATGTCACCCCTGTATTCTTCAATCCAAATGGCATCACGTTATAATAATAAATTCCTCTTTCGGTGATGAAGGCGGTGTGGATTCTATCATTCTTATTCATTCAGATTTTAATTATATCCTGAATAGGCGACAAGAAAACTAATTCTTTCAAACCCAGTGGTTGCATCAACCTATTGATCTATTTTTGGCAAAGGAAAACTATCATCTAGATATACTTTGTTCAGGTTGGTAAAGTCGATACAGACTCTCCATTTGCTGTTCTTTTTCTTCACTACCACTACATTGGACAACCATTCAGGATATTGACATGGTTCTATAGTGTCTATCTCCATCAGTCTATCAACTTTATCATTGATGATTTATTTTTTTCAGGAGCAAACCTTCTTTGTTTATGTCGAACTGGAGGAAACTCTGGATCTATATTCAGGCAATGTTCTACTTTCGAAGGATCTACTATGGGTATATCCTTGTGAGACCAAGCAAAAATATCTTTGTTCCTCCGAAGGAAATCTATCAATTCTTCCTTATCTTCTTTCCTCAATAGGGTACCCACCAACACTTTCTTTTTTGGATTTTTTTTAATGTAAAGATACTTCTACAAGCTCTTCAATCATGGTTTTTAGCTCATCCACTTCATCCTCTATCTTCCTCAGATACGCTGGTAGGTACCCTTTTGATTGCTATTTGGCCTAGTCCTCTAGCAATTCTTCTTTGATTTTTGACTTTCATTACTCTATCTTTTTGATATGGTCTTTAGATAGTCTTTTGATTTTTCCTCTTGTACTAACTTTGAAGCATTTTTGGTTTTGTGTAGGGTTTCCTTTGACGTAAATTGTATACAATCCATTGGGAGACTGACATCTTAGTACTTGATGTAAGGTTGATACTACCCCTTTGATCACATGGATCCATTCGTGATCCATGATTACATTACCATCGAGGGAGTGTCAATAATGAAGAAAGTGACCATCAAAATTCGATCTGCAGCATAGACAAAAGAGTTATTGTCCTTATCGAGTGACTTTCATACCATCATAAGCATGGACTTGCATTTTTGCTAGGGAGATTAACTTTTCATCGATCCCTATATTTCATAGAGCTTCCCAAAAGGTGATATCCGTACTGCTTCCTCCATCCACCAAAACCTGAGATACTATCACATTCTTGATTCTTAGTTTGGTTGTGAGAGGATTAGCATGGGGAAGATTGACAGCTTCTAAATCTTCATCAGCAAAGACAATCGATACTGACCTCTGTTGCTTATCTCCTCCAGAAATTGTACACACATACCGACTAAGGGCCAGGGTTTTCAAATTTCTTTTTTTTTTCTTCTTGCAGCATAATTTTCATATTCATTTCTTTATCCTCTGCAACCTTCTTCACATAGGATACTAGTCAGAGGTTCTGAGTTGATCCTTTGGCTTCTGTATCTTTCGAAATTCCTTTGGTTGCTACTCTGATTGTCAATCCTTTGGAATTCTAGACTTTTTTTTTTGATCCCATGGGAACTTTCTTCCACGAGCAGGATCACATATAACGGCATATTCGTTGCTACATTTCTTGAACCGTTGAGAAATAAAATTGGAATCTTTCAAAAAATAAGTGATAATAGCGTAATAAAAATTATTCACACGCTTAAACTATATAAGGGAGTCAATATTAGTGAAAGAGAATATTATAAACAGAACGAGGCAAGGCATATCTCATAGCATGTCTCCTTCAAACAAGTTATAAGAAAAGGAAAAGGTCAATATCAGAAGGAGAAGAACTAGAATAAACTTTTGTTTAACTTTTAGCATGATTAATGGAAGAGTAACAACGAAAAGACAAAGACAAAGAAAGAATTTAAC
>WUAT03178675.1:0-18919 GCA_010015005.3 Ulmus americana | reverse complement strand
TCTTGCCCATCCATACTATTTTTGCCCGGAATAAAGCCATTTAACAGTCCACAAATTTTTATTCCAGGAAAATCTAAACCCTAAACTAATGCAAAGCAAAACGATACATTAAATTAAATTTGGGAAAAATGGGTATAGTTTCATACTGGAGCTTGGGGGGCCGATTCCGGGACTTTTTCCAGCTCATTTTGTTCACCGTGGGTGGCGTTTAACTCTTCCACGATCTCCTCTACAATCCCCTCAGGATTGATTTCCAATTCCATTGGGGCAGATTGACATTGAATGGGTGGAGGCGTGGGGGAGGATGGACCTTCGATTTCTGTTTCGGTGGCCATTGTTGGCAAAGGAGGTGTTTGTTTGGTGGACATGGTAGAAGAAGAAGACGAAGACCCGAAATGGACAGTGGGTTGCCGATGAATGTGGGTATTTGGGTGAGTGAAGATGATGAACAGTGACGGTTGGGAAGAAGAAGAAAAAGGGACCCAGTGTTTGAATTTTGGGTTAACTTTTTTTAATGGGTCCCGTTTTCTTTCCTTTAATTTGTTTAATGTGTGTTTGTGGGGATTTTTAAGAAAAGCCCAATAAAAATAAATCGAAAATCATTTAGAGGCCATTCCTCAAAAAGATTTTTTTGTTGTGTTACTTCAGCAATTTTCTCCTTATTATATATGTATAGATTTGGGGAAAATTGCCTTTATGAAAAAATAATAATAAAATGGACTTTATGAAAGAAAGAAAAAAACTTGTATGCAAAAATAAGCCGACAAAAATAGGCCGATCTAATCCAACGTGTTTTTAGCACATTCAATCTAATTCAACGTTAATTGGATTTCTAATTTTTAGATCCGATCTAATCCAATAGTAGATGAAAATCTAATATAATCCAATCCAATTAAGAGTTTTCAAATTCAAATCCAATCCAATAAACAAAAAAGAACACAAGTATTTATTCAAATTAAGTGTTTTATATATAATTTACATTACCATAAAGTAAAATACATATAATAAAGTATTAAATATGAAGTTCACACTATAATAAAATTATAATACATTAGTCGACAATTAATTGTGAAGTTTGTATAAAGAAAAATTCATCAATTTATTCTTTTTGTTTATTTTGATTTCAATAATGATTTTGAAGTGTTAAAAAAAGATTTTTTTTTTTAATTACAAATTATTCTTTAAGTTGTGTACAAACATTTTTTTTTTTATGCTTATTTATATTCATTTTACAAGTTAATTAGGTTCCGATATCGATGAAGCCAATGGGTTAGCCATGATCCTATCAATTGACTAGTTCAATTTTGGGACTTCTCAAGAATGATCCAATATTTTCTGCCTTGGTTTCGTAAGAGATATAAATTTATTTATTTTTAATTAATATACAGGGATTGGATTAAATTGAATTAGATTGTATTTGATTTGATTTTGATATATGAAATCCAAGTTCAATCCAATTCAATTAGAAATCAAACTTTTCAAATCCAATCTAATTCAATTGAGATTGGATATCAAATCTAATTAAATTGGTTTGAATTGGATCGGATCGGTTAAATTTCTAATTAGATTGGATATTTTGAACAGCTGTATTAGTAATTAGTAAATGCATGATAATTTGTTTCTAGGCAACAAAAAGATAAACAATTGTCTCCTGAAATTTATGGACAACTTGGTCATCTATTCACCATTTTCTTTTAAAAGTCTCAAGGAGTAATATGAATGATGTAGACCATGCTGCTTGTTCATATTGGGAGTCCTCATCGTTATTTAAAATCAAATATTTTATGCTCATAAATCTATTTCTGGAAAGTTTCTCACTCATTAACCTATGACGCTCATAACAGGCTCTTCTAGTGGCTTTTCAACTTCTTGTCATTTTGTCGTGAAAAGTTTCTCGAACATCAGGCAAAATCGATGATGTGCCTAGCCACCTTATTTTTACAGAAAGAGAGCTTAAAATATTCTTGTAAATGTTTCTTTTGATTCATAATGAAAAACCTACAGTAATAAATGGACGTAACTCTCACATTCAGAGTCAACCATCATAAATCTATGTGGGGTTTATTATTTATTTTCGTTTATTGCTATTGTTGGGAAAGGAAGAGGTATAATTCTTAACAATTTTGTCTCAAGTTTAATAATAATTCTAAACAATACCCTCAAAGTTGGGCTTCTGGAAATTTAGTACCGACGGTTAACAAAATATTTGCAAATTCCAAAAATACCCTTCATTAAATATATATATATATATATAATCAATAAAGTATAAAACAATCAAAACCCTAAAATACTTAATTAATTTACGCATATATTGCATAATAAAAATATATATAAATAAATTAAATTACCTATTATAAGAAGGGTGGTTTGGTGATTTACTTTGACAGGTGGTATCAAATTTTCAAAAACTCTAACTTTGAGGGTACCATTTGGAATTATAATAAAACGAGAATATTTTTTGGAACAAACCGAAACAAAAGGGTACTAGAATGATAAAATCCCTCAAATTAATCACAAATGTTGATCACAGGCAAGATTCTATATTGACGGATGAGTAAATTACAGCTTGGTGTTGTAATATAAAACTTCGCCATCGTAGCACTAGCATCCCCTACAACAAACACTTGGAATCATCCTATCAAGAGGAATATGCAACTAACAAATGGGCACTTTCTGTGTCCAACTTTGGCTTTTCCGTACACAGCTAGTACAAACACAGCAGAATAAGACTAATGGTAAAAGTATCACACTACAAAGTAGGACAATATGCTAGATGGATGTTGTATTGTCACTAGTTTCTTTAGAATCCTTTTTTATCTTTCGGCTAAGAGAACCAGGCAAGGAGGGGCTCCAAGCAAACTTCGGTGGTAGCCAATCGTCAAAATCCAACAAAGGACTAGGTTTTGGCTACTTGTAGCAAAAAAGATAAAAATCCTACGACCTCTGCAATTTTCTTCATGTGTGCTAGGGATGTCTGCTAAAATCAAGAACAAAACTGAGGCGATATGAATCAAATTGGCAGGCAAGATTATTTGCAGGAGTTGATGTGTTATTCGCATGAGAAAAAGGATGTTGTTGGTTTAACTGAACAATAAGTAGTACTGCTAGTATCAAGGGGGGGAAAATTAACTGTTAAATTCTTATAATTTTGAAATCTACTGCAATAGAAACCGAATAAACTTATGAGGCCTGGCAACTCAACATAAACCGAGTCATCTGTTACTTACAGCCCTACATTAACATCAATAGTAAATTGAACGGGTCTAAATTTTAGCTTCTATGGAAGGGTAAGATAAGAACATTTTCCAATCCAATTATCATACCTTTTACTGCCCTTGACATCCGAGCGCAAATGGAAAACTCTGTTAGCCTACAAGCATGCAATTATGCTTGCATGTCCTTGTATGTGAATTTTCAAATGGGAGGGATTTCCGAGTATAATTACATTGTAATAGCATATCTAGTACAGCCTCATCAGTATTCAGACATCAAAGAACTCGAAACTTTAATCACTGTGTAAATTTCTCCAGTTCAATAGAAGCAGAAACCAAATCTTTAGCTCCAACAGGTTGATGCATCTACAATCATAAACAAAGATCTCAATGGTCAGCCTCAATACCATAAACTCATGTATTTCTATAGCACCTACAAAAATAATTAAAAAATAATTAACAGAGTGCATAAATCAAAGATCAGGAAATTCAAGAACTAACACCAATCATCTCTGCAAGATATTTTAAATCTAGAGACACAAATACTTTCAGTAAAATCTTATTAATCCAGTGATAAAGCTCAAATTAAACATAAGAAACAAGAACTATTAAATTGAAAGAACTAAAATAACAGAGTAAACCACTCCCATCTTAAAATAATCAGTAATTCTGTATATTCTTAGCAGGATTTTCTTTTTCCCCATAATTTCATGTTTTTCAGCAGTCGATAATTTGTGTTATCACTTTCAAGTGCATAAAATAATCAAGACCCATGGAGCTATCAAGCAGAAACTTACAACTTTTGCAACAGCAATCCAGTGAAAAGATCGTAGAAAAGCATCGTGCTGCGATGGAAGGCTGTCATGTTTCCAATATGTCATGTTTTTAAATTTTGCATTCATCTCCCAACAGTTTGAGTCCTCTTCGGACATTTTGGAAGCTTTTCTCTTGCCACGACCCTTCTTTCCGAGGACAAAACCTGCAAATGACAAAATAATTTTCCATCACATAACTCAATGACAGAACTAAAAAAGAGAAGGCCAGGCAAATTCTGAACATGCATTTTCCTGCTTCAGTATGTTAATTTGGCATGCTGAAAGACAACTTGATAAGAGACCCATCATTGCAAACTTGCACATGGCATCAGATAATACCATAGTGAGTAGAACTATAATATCCAAAACATCACCATTCTGCATCAACCTCGTTACCATTGGCACTACTAGTTCCATACTCACTATCATCATTGTTGACACGACTTCCAGCAGAGCACTCCTACGACCATGATACTATCACTATCTTTACAACACCACAAACACTACATATACTATTACCAAATCTGCAACACTGCTTCATCATCATGATACTGCCACAAAACACTCCCCCACCATATACCCTAGCACCACTACCTCTTCCATTTGCAACTTCCACAAACATTTTCCACCACCATTGTATTCATTGGACTAATAGTCCAAAATTGAACTAGATTTGAGATAGACAATCAATGAAAGTACAAATATTTGAAAAAACTTAGCTAAATCAACGAATGAAGTCCCCTTAAAGTGCCCCTGTACAAATGGAAATAAAGCACCATTATCCCTTGCATCTTATTATCATTCTACTCCTACTGAATGTCATCTCTCATTAGCACACGTGAATGAGTGATAGCAAAAGGTCTGAGAGTGTCCAGGAGTTGAAATAACCTAGAGAGCAATGAATCATGTAAACAGAGAAGGGCAAAAGGATCAACCAACGGAACGTTCAAATCCCACTCACATTCCGGTTTCTCATTATTAAGGAGAATAGGATTTGAATTCTAAACTAGTAGTCTTCATAAAACATAAACCATCATACAATGACACAACAATATTTATCTCCATCCTAAATACATTGAAAGCCATCATAGAGTGAGCTGCAAAGCATTAAACACCATTTCCATCGTACTATTCAGAGAGTGGACATCAAAACTTCTTATGTGAGTAAATAAATTAATCTGACGCTGACCAAGTTATCACCATTCCAAACTCCCATCTAAGACAGTCGCTGAAGATGGAGGAGATACATAATACACCACAGCCCTGTCGCTATAAAAAAGAATTCTGGAAAAGTTACCTTCAGAATTTAATCCAACATCATAAAATGTGCCAAGACAAGAATCTCCTAAAAATTACACCAACCATTAATTAGTGATTAACTTCTGAACCCTCACCCATGTTACACAAGTCTATCATCCTGCGTCAACCTTCTCCCTTCTTAACTAACTGATACTTTTAACAGTCATCAGACAAGTCCACTTAGCATTGACCTAAGGTTTTTTAATCGGTTTCTTAAGTAATAACCTATAACAAAAAGGAATCCTCCAAAGAAGGAGCATCCTTATACTTACCTTAGCTATACTAATTTGAGGTGAATGCCCTATATAATATAGTAAGCTAGGGGCCGAGTACTCTTATATGTTATTTTTGAGGAACAACGAATTTTTTTTTCTAAAATAAGGATTTCCGTTCTGATTCTGGTTTAACCTTTCTACATCAATACTGAATCAGGAAACAAGAAACAAAACTTCACCAGAACGGCTAATTCTATCATGGGAAATAAAGTTAATTAGTAAGCATTATAATTCAATTTTCTTTAGTTTTTTTTTCTCAAAACTGAGACTTAAGCATTATGTTCTAGAATCAGCGTGAAGCATTTGATATTTATCTTTATTCAAATCCCTTCCTAGTTTGGTCAAAATTTCCTGAATTGTTCACAAAACATGAAAGGCTTTTGCTAACAGGTATACTTGCCAAACACATAACACAGGTTTAAAAAAATCATATACCAGAGTAGCCTTCTGGGAGGGAAATGGTAGTCCCTTGAAGCTTTCTTCCTCTAAATTGAGCTTCATCCACCCTTAATCCCTCAACTTCCATCCCTTTTCACAGTCATTAAAAACATTAAACCCAAAAAAATCATGGATTCATCTTCAATTCAACAATATATGTAAAAGTGGGGGTGATTTTACCAGTGGATTTGGGTTTGAAGTAGTGAGAAACATAGCAGGGACCATCCTACTTGATTGAGCAGGGAAGCAGGTGAACCTGATCATTTAGATCTACCACTTTCGAAAACTCACCACCGCCACTTCCATGGAGATTAATGTTCCCTTCGATCATATTCTCCATTGCCCCTAAATCGTAACACGCAAACCCTAGAGTCCTTGGCTTTTGGGGGCATCACTTCACGCTTCCCTCAAACAAACACAAAAAAGTACTAATATTGTATAAGAGGATTACAAAAGAGGGAGATGAAACATCCCAACTATCATAGAGAAAGATGCATAGGAAATTACAGACCAGAGAGAGCTGATTCCCATGGCGTCGGAATTGGAATCGCAAACGTAGATTTGGGTTTTGTGGGGTTGCAACTAAACCCATAGATATAGGTTTCGATTCACTTTGTTTCCTTGTGCTTGTCATCGAGGATGGAGGGTGCCAGAGTCGATGCTATCACCAAGAAAGAGTTACCTTTGGAGGTGAGGGATAGGGGTCTTGAGTGAGAGAGCTTGTGTGTGTGAGATGTGTTTGCAAAGTGAAAACCTTGTTACTTAAACTTTTAAATAAATAAAAAATGAACAAAAGGCCAAATACGAGATAAGCCACGTGTGTGCCCTCCCTCCCGCCTAATTTTCAGCATTTTTCATATCATTTTTGCAATAATGTGGGAAGGGCATGTGATCGTAGGCCATTATTTTAGTAGTGAGTGATGACTTTTGATGTCAGCTCTAAAGGATAGCCGTAATAGACCTTTTTTCTTGTAGTGTTTGTTTAAGATTGGATGATCCCATATGAATTAAGAATTATAATTTATTTTAGGTTGCTTTTTTAGGTAGAGGTAAAGGTGAATAAGACATTGTAATTCTCTTACTGCCCTTCACAAGAAAAGAGGGCTATAGCGGTAACCCTAGAGCAGAGATCCACTCTATAGTGATGAAACTCATTGTCATCGGTATAGAGTGAACCTATAAAGATGTATGTCTACGTCATTGCTAATATGTCTATCTCACCGTCATTATAGAGTTTCCTCATTGGCACAAAGTTTTTTGGCGCAAATATTTTTTTCCTAGGAACACAATAGCGACAACATGACGTCGCTAAAGGATCACAAGTTGTCATATTGCTTGGGGATATTTTCGCAGAAAACTTAGGCTCTAAAATTTCCCACAAAAACTCTATAGCGACGACATATGTCGTCACTATAGAGGTGATATTTCGCCACAAAATTATTTGTTTATTTCGAGGGAAAAATTAGGCAGGTAAATTTCCCGCACAAACCTATAGCAACTAAATGTTCGTCGCTATAGGTACATAATGTTGTAGTTATAATTTTTTTGGTCTTCGAGGTAAGAGTAAGGCAGTGAAAATTTTAGAGCCAAGCTATAGCGACAACATGTCATCGCTATAGACTAAAAAACCTTCTATATTGCTACGATGTGGTTAGGCTATGTCATCGTTATAGGATATACTGTTAAAAATCGGGCATAAGCCTCTTCTTCCTCATTTCTCCTCACCTTCCCCTATAGCTCGGCCGTTTCTTCCCAAATTTTTGACATCGTCGCCGCTGTCCAACCTTCCTCTCCATTGTTCGTCTTCCCCATTTGTAGGTGGTATAACTTTCTAACCTTTTATTGGTGTGTTTATGGAGTTTTAGAGATAAGCTTGTGTGTCTATAGAATTTTAGAGATAGATTGGTATGTTAGGTTTTCTTTTAGCATATTTTGGAGAAATTATGTTGATTTGGGATATTTTGTGATTATATGTTGATTTCTATTGATTTTTTGGATTATTTGTGGATTTTGGAGAAATTATGTTGATTTGGATATTTTGTGATTGTATGTTAATTTTGGGGATTATTTGTGGATTTTGGAGAAATTATGGGGCTGTTTGGTTAAATGATTCAAATTCTAAAGATTTGAGTTATGCGATTTGAATCATGAAATTTGAGTTATGTGATATGAGTCATAAAACTTGAATTTGTGTTCGGAAAGGTGTCTGAAATTAGAATCCGAATTTTAAAAAACTTAAATTTGTGTTTGGATAAGTTGGGTTGAATTATGTTGTAAAAGAAATAAGAATGAATTAAGATGTGGGTCCTTTCACTGTTGGAGTTAGAGTTAGAATTAAAATTCTCATAAAATCAAAACTCAAGTTTTTGAGTGATTTGAGTTAAAAATGATTCAAGTTTCATGAGCTAGAGTTTGAGTTTTTGGACCACTCAAACACTGATTCAAGTTGAAAATCACTCAAACCACAAAATTTTAAACTCGAACCATTAAAACAAACGAGCCCTATGTTGATTTGGGATATTCTGTTATAATTGGGGATATTTTGTGATTTTATGTTTAGTTGGGATATTTTGTTGAGTTTCTGAATTTATGTTGATTTTGGTTTTGTAATTTAATAGATATGGCTAATGTTATGTCATATGGTGGAGATGCCAAAGATGATCCACCATTTTGAGGCGGTTCACGGGTACCTAGTCAATGCGAGTCTTGTAAGTGTTACGCATCTTATATATTAGATTATTTTAATAGTTCTTTTCATTTTTTACTGACTATATAACTTGAATTCTTGCATAAATGTAGCACAACGAGAAAAAAAAGGAGCGTCTCTAAAGACTTCAACTTACAAGAATTGTACAATTCAAATGTGTATAGACTATTTCCCATTAAGTTCGATTGGAAAGAGCAGACAATGGTTCCTATCGGCCCGAACTCCAAACTGGTGCCCAGATGTGTGGGGAACCACATAAAACATATTGTACCCCCTGCTTTTGGGATTGGTCATGTGTTCCTCAGCATTACAAGGAATAAATGCTAAATGTGGTTGAGGTACTTAACTCGAATACGAGGTATTTTCAATTAATTTATTGATTATTATAAACTAATATAATTTAAATTATTGTAGCACTATTTTGATCTATGGGGGAATTAGTCTGAGGCTGAGTACCAGGTAGTTTGAGCGGGTGTCAATCGGATGGGTTCCGATCGATATTGTGAGTACAAGAACGATGCCCACACCCACTACAAGGAAAATGGGCCAACTATTTTGTTTCGGTTGCTTAGTGCCAATGATTGGGTTAGGTGTGTCAGCCTGTTCACTGGCCCAAAATATGTAGTAAGTATTCACCTTACTATTCTTCATACAATTTTTTTATTAAATTTAGTTGAGGTACTTAATTCGAATACGAGGTATTTTCAATTAATTTATTGATTATTATAAACTAATATAATTTAAATTAGTGTAGCATTATTTTGATCTACGAGGGAATTAGTCTGAGGCTAAGTATCAGGTAGTTCGGGTGGGTGTCAATTGGATGGGTTCCGATCGATATTGGGAGTACAAGCACGATGCCCATACCCACTACAAGGAAAATGGGCCAACTATTTTGTTTCGGTCGCTTTGCATATGATTGGGTTAGGTATGTCAGCCTGTTCACTGACCCAAAATATGTAGTAAGTATTCAACTTACTCTTCTTCATACAATTTTTTTATTCAATTTTGTTTTATTTGTTATTGTTTTAAGGAATGTAGTGCCAAAAATAAAGCTAACCGACAAAAGTCAAAGTACGGTAGTTTCCAAGGCTTGAAGACTTTTTCAGCAACTCGATACAATAAGGTAGTATTTTCATTTTAATTTATAATTTTTTTCTACAAATTAATGTTATGTATAAGTTTTATTAACAGACTTTATTAATTTTTGTATAAAGGAACCCCCAAACTGAAGAATGGCCTGGGGTCATCGACTCATTCAGGATGTTTCACACTGACAAGAAAGGTTAGTGAGTGAACTAGAGTGTTGAACAGGACTATATAAGTCATAATTAATTTGATTATAATATTTTAAATATGTTTGTTGTATTAAAATTTTGATAATTAAATTGATTGTAATATTTCAGGCTAGACTATCACAAGAGCTTATGTCCCAGACTTAGGAGGCTAGTTCATCAGGTGCTGAGGTTGACGAGCACGCAATCACATGAAGAGTGCTCGGCGAACAACGCGGCCATGTGAGAGGAGTTGACCAGAAAGTGAAGGGCATCGGAAGTTCTACTTCCTCTACTGCTACTTCATAGGCCAATTTTGGACTTGGATCTTTTTCATGTCCCACTCCTGGTGAGTTGGCTGCTCAAGCTCAAGCAGAGGAGTATCACCAGATGGTATAGTCCATGGGAGATTCTATGTGGCTCTTTGTGGCCAACTTGCAGAGTCAAATGTCTCACCTTCAATTAGACGACATTCTCTTCTCGCAGGTGCCTGAGTTGAATCAGTAGGTTGCTACGGATACAAAAAAAGATGATGAGGATGATGATGAGGAGTTAGGGAATGATTAGGTTTTTTCTATTCTTTTCTATTTTGGTATAAATTGTAAACATTTATTTTCATTTGCTTTTGATATATTAAATTGATATTTATATTAATATTTTTCCTAAATGTTACATTTACTATTTTGAGTTCATTTGAGAAAACCAATTAAAAACATAAAAAAAAAATTAAATAAATCAAAACCAATTTAAAAACAAAATTATATATATATATATTGCCACGACATTCGTCGCTATAGATTTACAAGCTATAGCAACAACAATGTGTTGTTGCAATTAGGCAACAGACACGGACCAACTGCGACGACATGTAGCGATGACTTTGTCGTCGTAATAGATATATAGCAGTGACAAGTCCTTCTATCGCGACAACATTTGTCATCACTATAGTCCTTTTTTCTTGTAGTGCACCATTAGGTTGTGAGAAAGTATGAGAATTTGTGAAAGATATTAACGTGGCATATGATAAGTGGACGTCGAACGCCATTGATAGTGGTTGCAAAGAGAAGGACGTTTATATTTTTTGAACTTCCATATTGGTAAATACTATATGTCCAAAACAATCTTAATGTGATGCACATTAAGAAAAATGTATACAAAAATATCATTGGTACATTGTTTAACATTTCCGGTAGAACAAAAGATAGTCTTAATTCACGCTATGACATGAAAGCTAGGTGTATTAGATAAGAATTGCATCCTAAAGAGAGAAGCAGTACTACAAAAAAGGGTTTTGGCATTGGTTCAAAATCCATGCTAAATTTTTTCGACGTCGGTTCAAAAGAGACACCTATTCAACCAATGTAGTAAGAAATAACATTTGATGAACAATAATTCTCCCTTAAAATTGTAGTGGTAACTTTTAACTATTGTTCAAATGAAAACGGTAATTAAAATAAACTGTAGTCTTTTTCCGATTTTGTTATAGTGAATGTAATACATTGCGACTCCAACATAATTTTCATATCTCAATATATCCAAAAATGAGTTATACACTATATTCAAACTTCACATGACTGATTGGTGAAGACAATAGTATCACAACTATACTAATTGTATCAACTAGTAAAGTGATTAAAAATCAGATATCGTCCCACAGAGATTGATCGCAACTAAGTACCAAATTACTAAATCTAACCTTATTTGAACAAATGAAATTAAGAAAATAAACTGCAAAGACAAAAAGAACAAACGAGAGCAAAAGTGAGTTGTTTATAGATTATTTAAACACTAGGACATTGACTTCACCTGACTAATCCAACCTAACCCTTAACCATGTTATATAAATTAATTCATCTATGCATGTTGACATTTAAATCCCTTTAATATTCCAAACTCTATCTCAAACCGAATTGAAAATATCCTAATTAACAATTATCAAATCTCTTTGCAGACTTAAACTTATAGAACTCTTTAAGATCAATGGATTTCTTAAACTAAAATTGCACGAATCATGTTTTCACTTCTCAATGTAACATTCAATTCATGTTTGTAATTCATACATATTAAAGGAAAGAAAACCCCCTTGATTATTGGGATTTATTTGGTGTTTATTATTTAGTAATTACTCGATTAATTTAGGATAGTTGATTTTTGTCAATCAATTATATTTATAAATAATTAATTGTATTTATGCATAATTAAGTTAGTTTCTTTTTTCTACTTTTTTTTTTATTAGACTTTTTCTACTTTTATTTGGTAGTATAAACGTTTGTAATTCCTCATTCAAGAAATATATAAAAAATTCCAACAAATTTTTTTTTCTCCCAATTACTAAAATTTACATGGTATTAGTGCTCTAGGTTCCGAAATACCTTATGCTGTGACTATGAGAAAAAATATTAAAACAAAGATGAAGATGACCATCGATGGTTCTGATCTCCTAAACCTAAACTCTTTAGACCATCCTGGCTTGGTTCTTGTTTCTAAACTTCTTGAAGGAGACAATTATGGGCAATGGAGCCATGCCATGTGAATCGCTTTCAGTGCCATGAACAAGATTTTCTTCGTCAATGGAACAATGCAAACACCACCATTAACCGACCCAAAATTCTCGATTTAGAAACTTTGCAACCACATGTTATTATCTTGGATCTTGAACTCTGTTCATTCTAATATTGCTGAAAGATTGTCATTCATGCAAAGAGATTATGATTTCATTATTTATTCATTTATTTATTTTTTGTTTTTTATATTTAATGAAAGGTGTTTTTGGAATTTATAAAAACTTAATTGGCCTATGGTACCAAATTCTCAGAAACTTTTCTTTGAGGGTAATTTTTGGAATTACCATAAAACGAAGGTACTTAATGAAAAAAAAAACAAAAAAACAAAAACTATAGGGTACCAAAAATAAAATAATAATTAAAGCCGTTAATTACTAGTTTCTGCTTGAAAACATCCTAGTTTGTTTTAATGAATATCAATTCATACTCAATATTCTATATATTTTTTTCTTTTTTAGTTCACTATGAAATATATATAGGTAATTTTTTCTTGTTTAGTTCAATAAATATTATGATATATATTTAAAAAAAAATAAAATAAGGGGGGTTGTAATTCAATATTTGATAAGAAGGCTTAGGTTACAAAATGAGTGTGTATACAGAGCTAGTGTCGGAAACCAAACTAGAGAGAAGTTTAAGTACAAAGTATGACAAATTCTTTCTACGATTTTATTAGTAACCAGGGAAAATGGGAGGAGGTGGCGATGAGTATTGCGACCCGAATATTGGAGGAAGGACAATATCGTCGAATGATGGTGATGGTGGCGACACCGCCGCAGGAGGAGGAGGTGATGGTGGAGGATATTTTCCTGGTGGCGGGGGAGAGAATACAGGCGGTGGAGGAGAGTAGACAGGTGGTGGTGGAGAGTAAACTGGTGGGGGAGGAGAGTGAACTGGAGGAGGTGGAGAATGGGTTGGAGTTGGTGGAGGGCGAGAGGGAATGGGTGGTGGAGGATAGTGAACTGGAGGAGGTGGAGAATGCGCTGGAGTTGGTGGAGGGGGAGAGCGAACAGGAGGTGGTGGAGGAAAGTGAACCGGTGGCGGTGGAGAGTAAACCTGAGGTGGAGGTGGTGGCGAGTAAACCCGACGTGGAGGTGGTGGAGAGTGCACTGGCGGCGGTGGGGAGTAAATTGGAGGTGGTGGATAGTGCACTGGTGGCGGTGGAGAGTAAATTGGTGGTGGGGGTGAGTTAACCGGCTTGGGAGGTGGTGGAGGGTAGACCGGTGGTGGTGGAGAGTAAAGAGGCGGTGGCGGCGATTGAACTGGCTTGGGAGGTGGTGGAGAATAGACCGGTTGCGGTGGAGAGTTAACGGGTGGTGGGGATGACTGAACTGGCATTGGTGTTGGCGGGGGCGAGCGTTCTACCGATTTAGGTGATGACGAATGTGGTGGCTCTGCCGTGTCCGTGTGAGATGGTGAAGGCGACGGCGTATCCAATGTGGAAGGTGAATGCTCATGCTTCGGTGATGGCACCAGTTTAGAATCTTGCGGTGGAGGTGGTGGGCGAAGGAATAGTCTTTGATTCCAGTTGGCAGGATCATCTGGTGGAGTAGCTGCGAATGGTGGCTCTGATGTTGATGGTGTTGATGAATCGGGAGGGTTTGCGGGAGCCTGTGGAGATGGCGGAGATTGTTTAGATGGAGTTGTTGGAGTACTTGGCGGCGAATTTGGCTCAACTTCAGCCGGAGATGGAGCCGGAGACAGGGATGACAATGGTGGCTCTGAAATGGATGGTGTAGGAGATGGCGCAGGATGGTCTGCCGGAGCTGGAGAGGGTGAAGATTCTTGGGATGGTGTGATTGGAATGCTTGGTGGCGACTGAGGCGAGACTTCAACAGGAGCTGGAGCCGGAGCCGGAGACGGAGACGGAGTTGTGTCTTGGATGTGAGCTGGCGAGGGAGAAATCTTGGGTGAGGATGGCTCTTGGGTTGGTGATGGTACCGTGCTAGGTGTTGGAGACACGGGCGATGGCGATGGCGGCTGAGGTTCCAGCTCTGGTGGCGTGGGTTTGGGCATTGGTGGTGGCTTTGGCTTAGAAGGGGAAGGAACATCACCTTCGCCGCCACCACAATTCTTGCTGCAATCGATAGGTTTTGTCACCACCGGGAAGCATTGCCTGGTCGACTTCTGCTTTGGCCGTCCAGGCAAACAGTTACTGCTATCATCCAACACAACACCCCCTTTACGAGATGGCACGCAAGATTGAGCTTCTCCATTGAAGTAGTTGTAAGCAAACGTGAAGTTCAACAATTTGGGCAATTTGCACACATTCCCAGGCACAAACCCGGTTAACTTATTACCAGCAATGCCAAATTCCTCCAAGCATGTCAACCCCGAGAAGCTCTTCGGCAAGCTACCAACAAAGCCATTGTCACTGGCATCGAACACCGTCAAATTGGCCAGCGATCCAATCTCCGGTGGGAAACAACCGCTGAGCTCGTTGTTCAAGAAGATAATCTCGTTCAAATTCGACATCAGACCAATGCTACGAGGAATGCAACCGTTGAACTTGTTGTTGGCGAAACTCGCAACAGAAACAGTGGAGTTTCCCAAATTTTCTGGGATTTTCGACTTGAAGCGATTGTTGTTCAAGAAAAGAGCGTCGAGGTCTTTATGAAAAAGCTCAGGAGGCAATACGCCATCAAAATCATTATATCTGAGATCCAAGAACTTAACATCTGGCCAATGGAGGACCACCTTGGGGAAAGGTCCAACGAAACGGTTGTTGCTAATATCAAATTCATGTATTAATTTAAGCCTCTTGAAGCTCTCAGGAATAATGCCACAAAACCTGTTCGAGTTGATGTGAAAGAGAGCAAGATCAGTCATGAGCCCCATCTCGACTGGAAGATGGCCAGCAATATCAGCATGGTTAAGATCAACACCACCAACGACACTTAATTTGGGGTTGTCCAATGCCGGGGCACAAAAGACACCATTATAGGCACACACGTTAGCTCCAACCCAATTGCCGGTGAAGTTGTAAGGGTCAGAATAGATGGCCTTTTTCAAAGCCCGAAGACCAATGTAAGCTCTCTTGAGCCTCTCGTTGGCGAAAGTGACGACAAGGTCAAATTCGTACTCGAAATCGTCCGGAAGGTCACCATTTTCGTGGAACGTCAGTAGCTGGCGTTGAGCGATGAAGGTGGCTTCAGCATCGGTCAAGGCAGAAGATAAATTCGGAAAGGAGGAGAAGAGAAAGGAGAAGAAGATGAAGCAGCCCAAGAGCTTGTTGTTGAGAGGAGGATTCGCCATGGCTGACCACCTCGGTTGGGCCCAAGGCTGCTTATAGGATACGATGGATAATAAAAAACATGGAGAAGTGATATAAGGTGGGAAAGAAGGACGTTAAGAATTGACGGGCATTGAGAGAGTGTAGAATATGTTCTCCTGATTTAGCAACCTTAAGAATTGGAACAACTCTTTTTCACCCACAAGTTTTGGAGCTAATTTTTGTAGTTAAATTAGATAATAAAACAGGATTGGTTTCTGCCAATGTGGGGCTTTATGCTTATTTTAGATCCTAGATTGGGAAACTAAAAAAACTAACAAATTGACCAAGTCCTCCTTCAACCAACTGTTAAGTAGGGTGAAATGCTACGTACATTTTTAGCATGTTAAATTCTAAATTTAATTAAATTCAGTGGGTGGCCTTATTTTTAGTGAAATTGAACATTGGAGCAAGCAATCTGTTTTTAGGTGAAATAGTATATCTGCAACAATGTTATATATGTTTTGTCGTTTCAATTAATCATAATAATAAAAAAAAACCTAGGCTCAAATAATAATAATAAAAAACTTATTAAAAGAAAAGAACTTATTCAAAAGGAATAGCACTAGTTTATAGCATGTAACGGTAAATCTGATCCACATCAAACTAGGAAACTGACACTCAGAATTTTTATTTATTTTTTAATTTCAAATTGTCCAACCCAATTTTCATTTGTCATTTACTATAAGAAATATGGTGTTTGGCGACGGAATGCATGGTTGCTCGAAGAATATTTTTTGCAACAATAAAGATTTGGTTGCTAAAGTAACTTTTTAGCGACGGATAATAATTACTGTCGCTAATAGAATTTCATTTGGTTACCAATATTTATTTTAAAGAGCCAATTAATTTAGTTGCTAATTATATATAATGACAAACTAATACACTAAAAAACATATCAGTGGCGGGGGTTCGTGACACACCGTATATGCGAGTGTTACTAAAAGTTCATGACTTTAGATGGCGGTTCACTATATCACACTTTTAGTGGCTGTTCCAAACTAAAATCACCACTAAACACATTTTTTTTTAATTTGTATTTTGGTTGCCCCAAAATGGCTAAAACTTGTTTTAATACCTAAATATATACAACAATACAATATAATCCGTGCATACAATAGTAGAATTTACGTTACGGGTGCAAATTAGATTGTTTTCAACTGAATAGTTAAAACTTCTTGGAGTTGTTTGATCATGATGAATTTATAGATGATTAATGAATGTGAGTTTTCTTACAGTATGCCTTATAGGCGAATCTAGTTTGTTAATACTAAAATAAAACTAAGTGATGCATGTTAAAATTAACAAACTAGAGTTGCCTAGGCATATTGTCGGAATACTCACATTTATCGCCATTAGTCTATACAATTTATCAAGATCAAGTATACTCCAAAAAGTTTTAATTCAATTGAAAAACAACTTAATTTGCACCCTAATAAAGTAAAATCAACCTAAAACTACAAAACTAATACCTAGATAAACTAACAAAAATAAAATTGACATGTCCGCTTATTGTTGGTTGAACCAGGTCCGCCACACATGTTTTGCCAATCACTACAAGAAAAACAGTCTATAGCGACGATAGAAGTCATCGCTATTGATGGAAATGTCACTGTTAAAACTATATAGGGATGACAAATGTCGTCGCTATATCTGTGAAACCTATAGCCACGACAATAGTCGTCGCTATAGGTGTCTGACTTTCCGTATCTGTAGCCCTATATAGCGACGACAAATTTGAAAATTTCGTCACTGAAAGTTGACAATATAGCGACGACATATACTCTTTTGCAATGACATTTTGTCGCCGCTATAGTCCAAAAAAATAATAATTATATTATATTATATTAATATTATTAATATTAATAATATAAATATGAAGCGGGCTAATGAATCTAGACCTGATTTGGAGCAGGGTCACTAAATCCATGCTTGACTAAGTTAAGTTATTTTATTCCCTTCTTTGTCGAATGACCGATACCGTATAAAGATTATGCATTTTGTTCGGAAAACCCAATTTCATCGTTAAATACAAGAAGGTAATGGTGTGATATCCCTCTTTGTATTTAACAATGAAATTAGATTTTCCAAACAGAATATGAAATCTTTATTTGGTGTAGGCCGTTCGACAAAGAAATGAATCAAATAACCTAACTTAGTCAAGCATGGAACTCAGAATCCCACTCTAAATCAACCCTAGGATCAGAAACATGATCCCGATGAAATAAAGTTAAGTTATTTCATTCTATATTTGCCGATACGGTACAAAGATTCAATATATTCGGAAAATCCAACTTCATTGTTGAATACAAAAAGGATAGTGTGTGATAGTCTTTTTGTATTCAACAATGAAGTTGGTTTTTTCCCAAAAAGAATATTGAATCTTTAATATATTATGCGATGTCAGCCGTTCGATAAAAAAAGGAATCAAATAACATAACATAACATAGTCAAGCCTGAGACTCATAATCCCGCTCTAGATCAACTCTATTATCAGAAGTCCGATACTGATTAAATAATTTATTTGTTAAAAATTATATTTGTAATATTAACATTTGTAATTTGATGCACACATAAAAAAAAGAATAGGTTGCACAATACAATAACAAATATTTTTAATTATTTTCTAGTCCGAGTCTCTATCATGATAACTCTGATTATCATCATCTTCTTCAGTATCAATGACATTCTCCTCATCTGTTTCTTCATCTGCGTACTCTATCTACACTCTCTTCATCTTCCTCATAAGCATCCAAATCATCATCATTGTTATGGAAAGATGCATCTTTAGTGACATTTCGCAGAGCAATAATAACTATTTGAACAATCGAAATGACGCCTCTATCGCTCTGATGAAAATTTAGTTGCTGCAGATTACCAAGATCAACGAACAATGTGAAGTTCGATGAGCTATTATCTTGCAGTAAATCGACGTCACTCAAACCATCTTCTGTTATGTCCCAAATGCTACGATGATTGACGTGCTATACAACGCGCCAGTTGGGACCGCGTGATGGATCTTCAACATAAAATACTTGTTGTGCTTGTGAAGCAAGTATGAACT